>OY292511.1:807500-1093374 GCA_958496325.1 Nomophila noctuella | reverse complement strand
ATTATACTAACAATCCTCAAAATTTCAGCTTTGCTAAAATGACGTAGGTCTGGGGGCTCTGGGATCTTACTCTAGTAGGAGCGTTTTCAAGATTTATAACCTTTTGTATTTTTATTTTACGAATTTTTACATGTTTAGTATGATTCAAGCATTATTTATAATTTTCAATCTCAGTTGGCTCAGGAGGGATGCAAACCCAGCGCCTATTGCAATCCGGGCAAGCGCCCTAACCACTGAGCTACCGAGACACATAGTCGATCTGATGAATTTTAATTATTATAATAATTATAAAAAGAATATTAACAATTATATGGCAATGAAACATACATATGGAAAGTCAGTTTCATATTATTAGTTTTATATTTACACTGGAGATTTTAAATGTATTGTGTTTGATTGTGTTAGATAAAACTCTTCGTTGATTTATATGCGACACACATATCATACTACTTCACTACTTATGTACCTACTCATACATATATTGTTATTCTAGTAAGCTGGTTGATGATCTAAGTAAATAAATTAAGATAATGACTTGTCTACACGTGTCTTTATATACTTTAGAGGTAATAGATTGTACATATTTAAGTATTTGTTATCGGTGATACATAATATGTTGATTCTGATAATAAATTAAAATAATTATATTGCTTTTACTAACACACAAATTGTCTCGCTCCAAACTAAACTGGAAGCTTGTACTATGGATGCTAGGGAACGGATAGACATACTTAAATATTTTTATAATTATAATTAAATATATTAAGTTATTAAATATCGCATTTATACCCTTTCATTACCCGTTCACAATTAAAATTACAGTAATGCAACTTTACCTACGGGCCTATCTAAAATTGTATTGTGATAATGTCTGATTTTGATTTAATTTATTTCTTTGTTTTGTTTCAGAGTGAGAGTAACTATTCAGCGATAATTCAGAAGAACAAATTCCTTTCGAACAAGACTATGCAGGATGCTCGAGTAAGTTTTTATTGTAATACTAGCGGCCCGCCCCGGCTTCGCCCGTGGTACTTGTCCACTATTTAATGGATGACATTATACATAAAAACCTTCCTCATGAGTTACTCTATCTATTAAAAAAAACCGCATCAAAATCCGTTGCGTAGTTTTAAAGATTTAAGCGTTCATAGGGACATACAACAGACAACATGACAGAAAAAGCGACTTTGTTTTATACTATGTAGTGATTATGCATTTCAAATCAAATAAATAAAAATAAAGTCCTTGGACTAACACACAAATTGCTTAGCCTCGAACAACGCTTGTACTATGGACGCCAGAGAAAGGAAAGAAATACTTGAATACTTCTATAAAAAACCATGAGTCGCACAAATGCCGATGTTTATCACACAAACATTTGCCCCTAGCGGGATTCGAACCCGCGAAGATTTAACAACTTTCACAAAGGCGAAAAATTCCATCTCGAACTCCTCCTTGCTTCGGAAGGCACGTTAAGCTGTTGGTCCTGCGCCTGATCTCTCTAAGGTAGTGTCAGATTGCTGACCCACCGAACTTTGAGAGTGAGGGAATAGGGAGTGCACCTGTGCTTGCGCACTCAACTGTGCACTATAATATTATATCCTGCGTGCCTGGCTGATCGTAAGATCGGTCGCCACGGCCGGAAGGGTATTATTACTTAAATTATTTTTTTGTGTTATATTTTGATAACCCATTCATAATTATTGAATAACCGGCAAAGTAGGTATACATAAATCTACGACAAATAGGACCATAAAATCACTAGAAAATGTGGAAAAATTTATACACTTACCTGCTTATTAGGTGAACGATCTGATCCTCATATTATCAGATTATTGACATAGAAACGTATCATTGATCCTGTAGTCATTAATTGCTGTGTATTATCATTATTATCTTAACTGCCATTTTATCTTATCATTACGATAAGTATAGATCTCGGTATATCAAGGCATAAATTCATGTAAGATTATATGACGAAACTCTTTACAACAATCAATATTGTACCAGCACTCTATTATCCTTGGATAAACATAGAAATTATAGTCCATTTCACGAAAGATGATCCCTGTGTCAGGTGTACTTCATAAAAGCAATATGGTATTTGACTGATAGGTCAAATCATCTACTTTTTTTGTCAAATGTCAAAAACTTAACCTTGTAGGAAAAAAATTATGAAATATTGAATCGTGACCTCACGATGCTGTAGTGTCAAATCTTTACTCGTTTAACTTCAATTACCTGTGAGATAAAGAATTGTGCTTATTTTTGATTCCGTCTTTAATCTTAGAATGTCATAATTTATTTCGTATGCAGTCAAATACCCAATTAGCGGCCGCCCGCGACTTCGTCCGCGTGGAATACGGTTTCCGCACACATTGTGTTACAATTTAGTTTAAAGCAATTTTATTTTTCAATTCGAACTAGTAATTCCTGAGATGAGTGTGTTCAAACAAACAATCATCCAAACAAACAAACTCTTCAGCTTCATCATTATATATTTGTATAGATTAAACTGGGATGGGATAGAACAGGAACCTTTACAAGGCGTGCAAAGCCGCGGATAAAAGCTAGTCCGGTTATATTTTCATACTAGCGGCCGCCCGCGACTCGGTCCGCGTGGATTTCGATTGCCAATAGCCTAAAGCCTTCCTCGTCAAATAGACTATGAAATACAAAAAAATTTTTAAATCGGACCAGCTGTTCCTGAGATTAACGCGTTCAAACAAACAAATAAACAAACATACAAACAAACTCTTCAGCTTTATATATTAGTATAGATTCTAGGCCAACATGACACAATGCTATATGCAATGACACATTGTGTCCCCTTGGTTGGCACGTTATGTGGCATAAAATCAATACTCAGCATTCAAGAGCTTTCCAATTAAAACAAACAGCGCCCCTAATGAAAAGAAAGGAAAATGGATGCTTTATTTAATTGAATGCATGAATGAATTAAACTTTTAGTCTTTTTCTGTTAATGTTAGAAAGAGGCGGTTATCTGTATACTGATGTCTTCTTCTTCTTTTCGTGTCGATGGCAAACCAAAACTAAGATAAAATAATTACATTATAAAGAGGAAAACTTTGTTTGTATGGTTGTGTTGTAATGAATATCCTCAAAAACTGCGGGAGCGATTAAATTTTTTTTTTGACATGATTCTGAAGGTACACAGCCCCGAGTAACATCTATACTAATAATACTAATATACTAATAATGTGGCGACACCACGGACCCGAGACCTCCCGGGGGAACTTACCATCTTCTCCCCCACCTCTGGCTTGCCTTAACTGGCCGTTCAGAGTGGAGTGCAAGAGCTATCGCAGGGTGGAAGTGAAATATGCGTAAGACGCGAGTTGGTGAGGTGGCAACCACCGAGCAGAAAGCGGTGTACACCTCTCGGCACCCTGAGCCGACCACGACCATGTTGCCCTCGTGCCACCCGCGACCGCCATGGCCGCTTAGAGCGGTGGCTATTTTCGGGGGCCCATCCAGTGGGAGGCAAGTCACCGTCTGCTAGGAGACAAATATTTGAGACAATTTGCATGGCAGACGTCCGATGTCTCAATCAATAGCCCAGTTAACCAATCCATCCAACTACACTCAATAGACCCGCATTAGATTTCCTTTTAATTTTGCAATAGTTCTTACATTTGCCAGGTGCTGTCTTTGACTAGATCTGTATTTAGTCAGAGATAGAACCTGGCAGATGTACTCATCTCATTTAGATCCTTCGAGATCACGGGTCCCTTTTGGACCCGTGATCTCGAAAGAGTACCTACATACATAATAATAATATATATAAAGCTGAAGAGTTTGTTTATAAGTTTGTTTGTTTGAACGCGCTACTGTCAGGAACTACTGGTCCGATTTGAAAAACTATTTTTGTGTTGGATAGTCCATTTGACGAGGAAGGCTTTAGGCTATTGGAAATCAAAATCCACGCGGACGGAGTCGCGGGCCGCCGCTAGTAGGCTATAAAATATTGTTTTAAAAAAAAGTGTGTAAATGTCATGTTTCGTGCCCGTGCAAAGCCAGGACGCGACGCTAGTTTGGAAAACTCAGTGAACACCGAATAAAAACACTTTTATAGGGGAAGGGATAAGTGGATTTTAACTCGAATGAGCGGCTTGTCTGGGGAAGTACCTCCACCTTACAGAAGACGGTGAAGGAGCACTACGTAACTCTTGTGCTATGTTGCTGCTGGTGAGTAAGGTCGCCAGAGCTCAGTTGGGGAGGTTATGGGGTCTTAGAGGCAGGCAAGGCAACGCATCTGCGACCCTTGTGGTGTTATTTAATCTATACGCGGCGGTGATCACTTACCATTTGGGGACTATGATTACTTGTTTGCGTCTATAATAAGACCCTTTCGGCCGTTTTCGACCACAGCGGCCGATCTTACGATCAGCCAGGTACGCAGGATATATTATAGTGCACAAGTGAGTGCGCATGCACAGGTACACTCCCTATTCCTTCACTCTCATAATTCGGTGGGACATCAATCTGACACGACCGTAGAGAGATCAGGCGCAGGACCAACGGCTTAACGTGCCTTCCGAAGCACGGAGGAGCTCGAGATGAAATTTTTCGGTCACCCATCCGATGACAGGCATCTGCGAACGTTGCTTATCTTTAGCAAACGCATGCCGAGTGCACTAACCACTGCACCATCGAGCTCCAAAACGTAAAATAATAAGTGAACTAAAGTAAAAACTACTTAGTCACATAATTACAATGGCTGTTTGAAACAATGAAATAGTCACGTCGAGTGAATAAATAAAAAAATGCCAGATAAGCTGCCATTTGTATAGGTAATACATTTCCTGTTTCTTCACGAATACCTTCCGTTTATTCTATGATTAGTTCTTTGTATGCCGTGCCTTTGGTCTCGTGGTCCTAGGTTCAATTCCCAGGTCGGGCAAAATTTGTGTCGTTTTTTTCCGGACATAGCCCGGGTTTGTGATCACCAACCTGCATTTGGCAAGCGTGGTGATTAAGGCAAAACCCATCTATGTAACGAAAACATGATTCCAAATGATAGAGGCCTTTGCCCTGCAGTGGGAGATTGATAGGCTGATACTTTTAATATGATAAACCAGAAAGTACGTTTCTTTGTTTGTTCCGCTTTACCGCCGTAACTACTGAACCGATTGCTTTGAAGTTTTGCAGTCGTAAAGTAATACTTACTTACTTGTAACTACTTGTACTTTTTTATCCCCTAATCCATTAGATATTCCAGAGGGAAAACATAATATGGTTTGCAATATAACCGAACGCAACGCGGGCGAAGCCGCGGGTGGAAAACTAGTATTCAATAAGTTATCATTATCAGCCTGTTGCAATCCACTAATGGACGTAGGCCTACCCCAGAAGGGGGGATGCCCATAGCCACCACGCTGAACTATATCAATTGCAAAATAAACTAACTACTTTGACTTTGCCTACTGTGTCAGGAAGACGTTACCTGCCCATTTGGGTGCAGCCTGGCTAAAGATCGAATGGGCCGCAACGCTCAAGTCCGCCACCAAAGAAAGAAACTCTTACCTCTAGCCACGAAGTCTTGTCCGGGAGGTACTTTGCTGATGCACCTAGCTGGGAGCTCCCACACTGCGTCTCGTTTGGCGTTAAGTCGCGCGTTAGGTTAGAAATATGTAGTTCTTTTCCTGGGCTTTGATGATCACATATATTGTTCAGAACACGTTTACACACACAAATACTGAGAAAGTTCCTTAAATTCGATTTTTTTTGTTACGATCGCACGTTTCATGTGCGCCGGCGGATCTTCTTACACACACCACGCCGCTAGAGGGCGCGGGAAGAGCGGCCTAAAAAGCTAGTGATTGGACGGGACGTTAGAGCGCTGTCATAACGCTCCGCCATTCGTTCAAGTTTTCACTCCAGGAACATTGATATACAAAAACCCAAGATGCACAGTCTCGAACAAAAGTAACACTCAATAGTGTCACCAAAACCAAAAGTCAAACTTTGACATGACATAATTTCGCAGATAGAACAAAGCTAGGAGTGGAGACGAATATTTGTTTTATTATTATATACAAGCATTTTTAAAGCAAATTTATAATATGTACGTACAAACATAAAAATGGCAAGTAGTCATTTAACAAAGTACCGCAAAACCTTATCTAACTGCATGTTTAAACTTAAAATGAAAACGTGTTTAATGAATCTTCACGCCTTTGTTGGCTGACGATTGATGTCCATTGCCAGCATGGTATTGGGCCACAAGGACTACTAAAAAGAAAAGAATAAGAAATACATTATGTAAATATAGAAATCGTTTTCGTCACCTAAATTTATTGTATATCATAAATTAAAAAATGATGCACAAAAATCTACATATAAGAACATAATATGATTAATAAACAAAGTTCCAACTGAAATCCAATTAAATGGATGGTTGGAGATGCGACGAAACAAAAATGAAAAATCTTCCATAACAATTTATGGGATTCGTTTAAAAAAGATATTATAATACAAAAAATACAATTGATGTGTATAAATATACTTGTTATAATATCAAAACGATATGTGCAAAAACATATTTAAAAAAATAAACATCACAAAAAAATATCGTCTCCTTTGAAATACGAACAGAGCCTTCTTATAATGCGACTAAAATAAAAGGGGATTGTAATGCATCGTTCTGACAATAAAAGAACGGCTATTGGAATTTGCCGTATTTGACTGGAGCCGGTGACTGACGTTTTGAAACAAATTAAATTGAAATAATATATTACGTTGCTTATTAAGTTATAAAATCCACTAAAACGAATCAATAAACATTTTAACTTACCGAAAATAATAAATCCCGCCCTTTTCTAACGTTCTTGTCGTACTTTTTGTACAATTTTTCATTGCGCATTTCGGCATTGTCAACGACGTTGCTATGACGCGGGTGACGCAAGACTATTTGAAAAAGGTGCCGGATTTAAAATTGGGCACTTTTCTGATGTTGACGGTTTATAGACGTTGATTGTGTATCTTGGGTTTTTGTATATCAATGTCCAGGAACGAAAGTCTCGAACGCTGCCATTTCATTCGATCTTTCTGGCTAAAAATTAGAAAACGATGTGCATAATACTCAGAATATTCTGTATTCTGAGGCATAATAAATAATCAAAATAATCATGATACCAGCATTGCACCCGTCCAAAGCTAGGGCGGGTCACTAGTTCGTAATAGTTTATAACAAGTGATAATGTTACATCCGCTACTTTTTATCAATGCACGGATGTTTTGCGTACTAAATGTAAACATTAGCCTGGCAACACTATTATTCTTAAGTATGGGAAGAGATTGTCACCTGCTAATACATTGTCGATTGAATCAGTTGTTTTAGTTAATTAGAATACAAATTGTTTTTGTGTTTAGGTACACGTACCAAATGGATAACAAAAAGAGGTTTTTCGTTTCCTAAAAATTTGCATACTACTAAGTAAATACTCTTTATTTGCATACTACCGTTCGTACATCTCCTTACTTTAACAAAATATTGGATAATTGGATAATATCCTGTAATTGGTGAATAAAATAGCCTCTTGATTTTTGTTTTATGTAAAACTTTATAAAATAGAAAATAAATGTTTGTATTATGCAAATAATAGGACCTTAAAAAAAACTTACATATTGCCTTCCCTCCTCTTGTGGCTATAAAAAATAACACCATAACAATATCAGACGTCCGTATTGTAAGCTAATTCGAAATTATCTCATAATTTCTCTAACCCTTTTAAAACAGACAAAAAGCAAAGAATCCGCAGTTAGTGTAAAAACACACCTAGCTAAAAAAACGCAACCGAAGTTTGGCGTCACTGCGCCTTGAATGTATTTTAAATGGACGATGACAGACATACCATGCCGAAATCACGTCGCGAATTTTCAGCCTGGTGAGTTTCTATACTAAATCCAAGTCATTATGTGTCGGTTACATTTTGTAAAAAAAGGTTTGAGGAAAAAATATCGGAATAAGGAAAATAAAAACACGAAACACGAGTTTCAGAGAAAAAAAGAAAAAAAGTAAAGAAGCAGCTTTTTAATGTCCCACTGCAGGGCAAAGGCCTCCATCGTTCGATATCAGGTTGGCGTTACAAAGATGGGATTTGGCTTGCCAATTGCGGGTTGGTTATTGCAAAAAAAATACCATTTTAAAATTTATCGACAAAATACATTGATATTAATTCAAACCTTGATGTGGTGGGTGCATTGGCACTAATACAAAACAGTAGTTACCCCTTTACCCACTGGTGGGTGAATCCAGTGGGTAAGCGGGCATCCAACAATTTTTTCCAGTTCTGGGGACTGATTTAAAAATCTCCTTTTTTGATTTCGTTCAAAAACAACCATCGTTTGATGTTAATTATTATGCATGGTCGATCGACCGGCGTAATTTGCATGCTCCACGGGAGTTAAAAATAGCAGTTATCGGGTAAGGCATGTGGAATTTGAATCGAAAGGAAAAGTGGAATGCCATAGTCTGAAATGGAATCATTTTAATAATGTAGAAATATAATAAATATTTCTTGCTTTAATTCCGGTAATTTGGTTATTCTGGACCTCAGGGTACGCTGCGACTATGATACGGATTAGACCAGTCTGCTTATTACATTGGAGCGACTGCCTGACCTCCACAACCCTTACAAGGGAAACCAGACATTTTTTTTGGTCATAGTCGAGACCACCGGCTTAAAGTGCTTTCCGAGGCACGGAGTTATCATTCTTCATCAAATTCTTTAAACTGTCAATCAGTGCCAGTTTCTACTCTTCCAACGTCTTGGCTGGACTTCGATATCTGTAAGGATAGATCGGGTACGCCTGTGATGCCCCTTTTATTCGGCGCTACGGGCTGCCACCTAAATGCACCCTTCGATACTGTTTATAATGTCTTAACCACTACACCAAAGAGTAAAAGTTGAAATCTATACTTCTATACTAATATATAAAGCTGAAGAGTTTGTTTGTTTGTTTGTTTGTTTGAACGCGCTAATCTCTGGAACTACTGGTCCGATTTGAAAAATTCTTTTTGTGTTGGATAGTCCACTTGACAAGGAAGGCTTTAGGCTATTGAATTTCGAAATCCACGCGGACGGAGTCGCGGGCGGCCGCTAGTATAAAATAAATATGTCAAGTCATTATTGGCAATACAGCATATTTTTTTGTTTGTTGGAGGAAACCGTGCAAGAGGCACCTGAGGAGGGAAACGATCACAAAAACAGATTTAAACAGACACGTAGCAAAATATAATTCTGACAAAACTGTCTTCCTCACTATGGTTTCACTATAGACCCGCTACCGCGATTTTTAGGGTTCCGTAGCCAAAATGGCAAAAAAACGGAACCCTTATAGATTCGTCATGTCTGTCTGTCTGTCTGTCTGTCCGCCAGTCTGTCACAGCCACTTTTTTCCGAAACTATAAGCACTATACTATTGAAACTTGGTGAGTAGATGTATTCTGTGAACCGCAACAAGGTTTTCACACGAAAATAGAAAAAAAAATAAAAAAATGGGGGGTCCCCATAGTTAGAATTGAAACGGATTTTTTTTTTTTTCATTGAACATATAGGTGTGGGGTATCTATGGATAGGTCTTTAAAAAATATATTGAGGTTTCTAAGCTAATTTTTTTCTTAAGTGAATACTTTGCGTGACGGACTCTTCCAAAGTGGAAAAAAGTGTGTCCCCCCCCCTCTAACTTCTAAAGTAAGAGGATGATAAATCTGAAATAAATATATAATGTACGTAACCATAAAAACTACCAACGAAAATTGGTTCGAACGAAATCTATTCAGTAGTTTTTTTTAATTCGTGAAAAAATAGAGTTTGTACGGAACCCTCAGTGCGGGAGTCCGACTCGCACTTGGCGAATTTTTTTTTCCGTGGGTGTCGTAAGAAGCAACTAAGGCCCTTTCAGGGAGATGGGCAGCAGCGTTAACTTGTGTTTTTCGTTTCACAATAATATGTTGTGTTATTAATTTAGATGAAGAGAATGATGATGTGGTCTTATTTAATATTTTATTATTTGAAGTAGTCGTGATTTATTCAATTCTTTGTTAAGTAGGTACCAACTTTACAGGTTTAGGTGAAGGTACATCACCAGACTTAAGAGTGCAAATATCCTGTTTACACTACGCAAAACCAATTAAAAAAAACAATTCATTTAAAAATATTGCATCACTAAACGCTATTTTTTTACCATTTTGTATTATCTCTGTGTGTGAATTATTTTTCCTGTTCGCAATACCGAACAGTAATGGAAAAATTTATGCCGAAAACTAATTATTCCTTCTCATTACAAACGCTTAATGACAAATAACAATAGCGTAAAATACTAATGATAATGATTCATTAGCACATTGGTTCTGTGTTTACAATTTCTTCACAGATTACCTACTTATCTTCCGATATAAGCTAAACAAATTAAATAGGTCAGACGTCACCTTAACGCTTGGCTGACACGTCACACGTTTACTTTAGTCGGGTAATATGACGTTTTACTTTGCAAGGGCTGCTTTCCGCCAATCGTCGAGCGCCGTCGTGCAATTCCGTATAGTCTGTCTCGCTCGCACTCACGCAAGTCCCGATCATACCACCCTATCGAATTTCTACAGTCTACTTCGCAGGTACATATCGCCAGTACATATTTATAACTCGCCTTGTGCTAACGTTTCGTGAAATTATTCAATCGCTGTATTTTGGTACAGAAATTAAAAAAACAAAACATTCCATTTTACTGAATCGGAGTTGGGATTTCAAGTTAAAATGGCAAAGGTAACTTGTTAATAATGCTTTTAATGTGTTGTTAATTTTTTTTTGCTAAAATCGTACGACCCGGTGACGTATTGTGTGCAGTGAAGATAACTCAGTAATGTTTTAATGAATCATTTAGTTGTGTTGAACAGTTAAACAGTAACTTAGTGTCTTTCTCTTTGTGATTAGAAAGGTGCGCAATTTAAACGAATCGCGTTATTTTTTATAAACTAATGCAGTGGTGCATTCACACAAACAAATCTTATCGAATCAATGAAAAGTATAATTGAACTATGTGAACGTTCATGCAATAGCCGTGGTGAATTCATTTAACTGTATTACCGTGAAATATTTGATATTATCGAGCGCGTCTATGTATAAATGTTATAAGTTATAATAAAAATAATGTGCAAATTTTCCACCGATTTTAAAACCTTAGTAACAAAACAGTTATTTTTTTATTATTTGTGTACATTTTCCGAAAAACCTTTTATTGGCAACATTTTGGTGTCAAATCGATCGATTACTTGAAAAAAAGTAAATGTCAAAAGTGGTTGCTTGAATTTGATCGTGAAAAACTCAAGTTTTTTGTGTTTTGATGTCTTTTTCATTCAAAAATCTTCTATTACAAGCTAGAAATACGTATAGAAGGTTGATTGAGATGAACAAAAACAGTTACTGGGTATGTTTCCTTACGTTTAATTGATTATAAACGACTATTCCTAATCACCAAGTTTTCTAGTGATTTCCCACGTATTTTTAGTATTATTCGGAAGTTTTTCCACGTATAATTATACATAATTAGCTTATCGAACGTAGTCAATAAGTCATCAGTCTAGAAATTGAGTGTTTGATTGAAAAATATGCATTCAAAATCGACCTTGAAAAAAAATTTCCCGGTTTGCAAAGTTCTTATCAGTTTTTCCTTAAGTCGGTATTTCCTTGGCTTTTTAACTGATTGCGTCTTATTTTTAACGTGATTTGGCCCAGTTGCGATAATTTGACATATGAAAGGAGGTTTTAATTCATGCAAATGTGTTACATCATCATATTTTTTTTGTTTTGCTCTGTACTGAAGTAGATAGTCTTTCATTGTTTATTTAATGACGAATGATGGCTGCCGAATAATTACCCGTACGTGATATCTTTGTAGTGAAACATTTATCTTTACAACAAGTGGTTTTAGTTTGAACAATCAATTTTGAATAACTCTTAAGTTTTACTTGTAAACTGAAGAAGTAGTACATTTGAAAGTAATTTGGTGCTTATGACTATTGGTTTGAATCCCTGGCAAACATTACGCTGATGAACAAGAATTACCAAGATCTAATATTAGCTCCTTACTGGAAAGAGCAACAAAAGCCACTTTACTCGGCTCGTAACAAATATGGTTGGGAAGGAAGAGGACTGTCATTAGTGAAGGTGATTGTTAGTATACTATAAAGGGGCCCCTTAAACCTACACGCTGGGTCGAAAGTCCCAGGCGCCGACTGACATTGTCTCTGTTCCACGCTATGGACCCGGCACCCGAGTTTCTTGCTGGAGTCTTCTCGGCAGAATCAGCATTCCGAACCAGTGGTAGAATCGCATTAAGTGTTTATTTATATTAGTATATTTTATATATCACCATATATATGTATTCAAATGTATTGAATATATTTTTTTTCATAGTTTTGACGATTCGAAAGTGCTTGTTTGTATGCCTATTTGAATAAAGATATTTTTGATTTTGATTTTGATTTTGACCCGCACGGAGAATCCATGGATAGCTAAGAAGTTCGTCTCTCTCCCTCTTTATTTGTTTTTGGGAGTATATTTATGTAACCTTTTCGGGAGGTACGCAAACATATTCCCTTGCTGAAACCCACCATAATAACACCGTGCCTGCATCAATTTGTAACAAAGATGCTTTAGTTTTTAAATCATCATCCTAGGTTTATCCCGTTTCTGTGTGGGGCCTGCTTAGAACATGATCCAGGATTTGGCGAGTCTGGTCGATTCAATTCCAGACGCGCTGCAGACTATACTTATGCCTAATGGGGAGCCCCTAATTAACGTAAAAGTGGAATTAATTACCGAGATACGTGCTGGCCCAATTATGTTCTTCGTTCTAAAGAAGCAATCAGACATCTTGAAGCATCAGATCTTGCGGGCCCGTATTGGATGGCAATCATAGCTTCTCATGCTCACGCTCAGATTACGCAGAAAACAGCGAACATATTGTAATAACTAGCGGCCGCCCGCGACTCCGTCCGCGTGGATTTCGATTTCCAATAGCCTAAAAGCCTTCCTCGTCAAAAATAATGTTTCAAATCGGACCAGTAGTTCCTGAGATTAGCGCGTTCAAACAAACAAACTCTTCAGCTTTATAGAGAAGTATAGATATTAAAAAATACGTTCGCTCCCGGCTTTGGGTATGCTTAAGAATGGCGACCCACAGGCTGATGATTAAATGATAAAGATGGATTGACAAGTTTATCAGGCGTTGAGGCCATTCACGTACAATTGCTGGTAGGGTAAAAGAATATTTGACTTGCAAAAGAATTTCAGTATAAACGAAGGTGAAAAATAAATGCTTAGAGTGTTGTAGTAGGTCCCTACTATAACATTGAAGAGATAACGCAGCTTTAGCGTTAAGCAAATAACAAGGAGAAATTCCTCAGGTCTACTAACGGTCTCGGTAGCTTAGTGGTCAGGGCGCTTGCCCGGATTGCAAGAGGTGCTGCGTTCGATTCCCGCCTGAGCCACGAGATCAGATGAATTTTTCTTTGTTTCTAATTTTAAATGCTTAGACTATGTCTTTTATCTCTAATTTTTTTTTCTAACGTCAATTCTCTCTCTCTTGCCCTCAGAAACTTCAGATGTCAGGTACGGAGGAGGAGATGAGAGAAGTAGCAGCCAGGATATGCAGGAACTACCTCCACGGGACATGGAAGAGTGTCGAGCCTTCGCAGCTGGATTTTAGGAGGATCAGGTGAGGATCTTGCTGTTTCAGGATATGGAAATTAGAACACTATATATCTAAGAGAACGCCTCGACGGTCTAGTGGTTTAAGTACCGGGCCGTGATCGCGAGGACCTGGGTTCGATTCCCGAGTCGGGCAAAATTTGTGTTGATTTTTCTGAACACAGTCAGAGTTTGTGATCGCCAACACGCATTTGGCAAGCGTGGTGATTAAGCCAAAACCCATTTTTGTAACGAAAACATGATTTCATATGATGAAGGCTTTGCCCTGAAGTAGGGCATGAATATAGGCTGATACTTTACTTTACTATATCTAAGAACTATGGTGGTCTAGTGGTAAGGACCGCGCCTCACATACGTGAGTCCGTGGTTCGAATCCGGGCCCACAACTCTGGATTTTTCGTAAATCTACGCGTGGATTTGTGCCATTAGCTCGGCGCGGCGGTGAGGGAAAACACCGTGAGGAAACCTGCACATTCAGACAGCTTCTGGCTTTAGTGTGTAACCATGATCCAATCTGTCTGGTTCCCCTCTAAGGTTTACAAAGGTCAGATGGCAGTCGCTTGACTGTAATAACCAGATTCGCCAAATCCTGGACCATGGTCATAGTCAAACTTCAGAAACGGGATAAACGCTAGGAGGATGATAATGATATCTATACATCATCATCATCATCATCCTAGCGCCTTTCCCCGTTGCATCCTCGGCAGTTGCCTTGGAGGTACACTATGATCCTGAAATGACGAGCCGGGTTATTACACTGGATCAACTGCCGTCTGGCTTCCGCAACACTTATACAAGTAAAACCAGACAATTTGGATCTTAGTCGGGACCATCTCTATGCTTCGGAAGGCACGTTAAGCTGATCCCTCTACGGTCGTGTCAGATTGCTGTCCCAACGAACTATGAGAGCGAGGGAATAGGGAGTGCACCTGTGCTTGTGCACTCACTTGTGCACTATAATATATCCTGCGTACCTTGCTGATCGTAAGATCGGCCGAAAACTAAGCGTATATAATATGAATATTATTGCCAAAAGTAATTATTCATCCACACTTCAGCTGTTGACATGAATCATTTCACTCATATCATATTTAATCACATCAAGAAATCATCAAGTACTTAGTCATCAAATAATCTTGTTGATTCAATCAATGTGTTGATGCCAAAATGTTGTTATGATAACAAATCATTAATCAGATTGGAAATAGACCTGAATTTTGCAATAACAGGTCTTAAATGCGTTGTAGTACTGGCCTTAAGTAGTACTACCCCATTTAAATAAATAAATAAATACTTTACAACATCATAAATACGTTGATTTGACTCCATACTAAAAGTAGCTTGAGCACTTGTATTAACAATACCTTTCCGGCTGTTTTCGACCACAGCGGCCGATCTTATAATCAGCCAGGTACGCAGGATATATTATAGTGCACAAGTGAGTGCGCAAGCACAGGTGCACTCCCTATTCCCTCACTCTCATAGTTCGGTGTCAGCAATCCGACGCGACGGTAGAGAGATCAGGCGCAGGACCAACGGTTTAGCGTGCCTTCCGAAGTAAGGAGGAGCTCGAGATGACATTTTTCTGTCACCCATCCGGTGACTGGCCTCTGCGAAAGTTGCTTAACTTTTCAATTGCAAGCCGAGCGCGCTTACCACTGCGCCATCGAGCTCCTTATTCAAGTACAATCTAACTAAAATATAACACTGAATTATTCTTAAGTGTAAGTAAACACATGAAACTTGTCAATTTAATTCAAACTCTAATACTTTATCTCTAAGGTTGTAATTCAAATGCACTATCTAAATGACAGGAATCCATCTTATCAATATTTGTGACCTCATACCGGATTTTTCCAGTTTACATTAATGATAATTTGTTAATTACCTACAACGGAATTAGTTCCATTGAAGTTCTTCAATGTTACAAGAGAATTCTATTTTTGTGATGTTAATGAACTTTTTGATTAAATGTTTAACCTTTTTTTGATAATTCATATATTTAAATTAGATTTCATCTTCTCATTGAAGAGCGATGGTGGCCTAATGGTACAGACCGCAACTCACATACGTGGGGTCCGTGGTTCGAATCCGGGCCAAGACCGGACAGTCTGTGCGTGGATTTGTGTCATTAGTTTGGCGGTGAGGAAGAACACCGCGAGGAAACCTGCACATTTAGATAGTTTCTGATATTACTTCAGATAGATCTGAATGTGTAAACATGATCCAATCTGTCTGGTTCCCCTCTAAGGGTTACGAAGGTCTGATGGCAGTCGCTTCACTGTAATAACCAGACTCGCCAAATCCTGGATCATGGTCAAAGCGGACCCCGCATAGAAACGGGATTAACGCTAGGACAATGATGACACCAAACATACTAGTGTATTCTCTCGTTTCCGTCTTTATTGTCAGGGCATACGGTCGAAATTACTTTGGTAACTGTTTTGTGACAACCTGTCAAAGTCTGAAGAAAGAACAAAAGACCTCCGTCCTTTGTGCAAATCCGTGGTAGGTCGAAAATTGCGTCGCAGTTTTTATTAGTTAAATATCTGACGTCACTACGTAGTAAGTGTATGGACACATGAGGCTGTAATTACGCCACGGATGTTCGGTGGCATCGCGTTTTCTATACAAAAAAAACGCGACATAATCTCGGCATAATGAAATAATTTATTCAGCAATTGGATTCACTTATTAAATTCTTGTGCACGTCAAAACTTTTTCGCCCTACATAAAACTCAGCAATTACACCATTTTTTTATGGGCTACATGGCCTAAAATAAATGATTTGAATTTGAATTTGAATTAATTAAATTTACAAATTTGATCGTTAGGATACCATAAAGGGGCCCCTTAAACCTACACGCTGGGTCTGTAGTCCCAGGCGCCGACTGACATTCCTCTCTGTTCCACGCGATGGACCCGGCACCCGCACGTAGAATCCATGGATAGCTAAGATGTCGTCTCAATCACAATAATCTCAAATATAATTACATGTTTGGGTAATGAACATGGGCATTTGTACTCGAGTCATGGATTATTATCAAAGTATTTATGTACGTCTATCCGTTCCCTAGCATCCATAGTACAAACTACGAGCTTTGTTTGGCTAAGCAATTGGTGTGTTAGTCCAAGGAATTAATGATTATTTATTAAATGTTGTTATTCGAATCTATGTGGATCGAATAAGCGACCGTTTGGTTTAACCGTCAACTTTTTAACCATTACATCGAACCGGTTGTAATTAAAGCAAGTAAACAGTATGCTTTATGGAAAGTTTCCATCATTAAAAGTCGTCTAGATCGTAATGGCGCAAACTTTCCACTAATTATTTTACATTATAATTTAGATATGTACCTACATTAATCTAGGAAGCACCTCACAGAAGACCACAGTGAAGTGGCACTTCGTAAATGTTGTACTATGTTTCTGCTGGTGACTAAGGTCGCCAGAGCTTTAGAAAGGGTAAGGGGTCTTAAAGGCAGGCAACGCATCTGCGACCCTTGTGCGGTTGTTGATATCTATGGGCAGCGGTGATCACTTACGATCAGGTGACCCTACATTAAAATAGACTACATTAATAGAATAAACGGCTCGATGGTCTAGTGGTTTAGGTCCTGGGTTCGATTCCCGGGTCGGGCAACAACTTGTGTTGATTTTTCTGTACACAGCCCGGGTTTGTGATCGCCAACCCGCATTTGGCAAGCGGGGTGATCAAGCCAAAACCCATCTTTGTAACGAAAGCATGATTTCAAATGATGGAGGCGTTTGCCCTGCAGTGGGACATTAATAGGCTGATAATTTACTTTACTTTATATTATTAGAGAATATTTTCTTTCTTTCTTTCTCTCTAAAATAAAAATAACCCGCGCGTACTTTCTCTCTAAATTAAAAATAATAATAAAAAAGGTCGCGGGTTCGATTCCCGCACAGGACAAACATTTGTGTGCATGAACATGTCTGTTTGTCCTGGTCTGGGTGTTACACGTATCTATTTAAGTATATTTGTAATACCACTGTTGATACTGATGTCTGTAACACAAGTGCATAAGCTACTTAACACGGGGTCAGATCAATGTATGTGATGTTGTGAAATATATTTATTTTAAATATTTAACCCATATCCATGCTATACTCCAAACTTTCCTTCTTAAGTCTTATATCATTCCTTTTACGTCACACATCACCCACCATATTACATACTCCGTCGTAAGCTATTCCAATCGATACTCGAGTAAAAATAGCATGTCTGTTTGTCAAGGCATAGTTTATGTGGGTCGATGTTTGTCTACGAACGGTACCAAGGTTCGATTTTAATGTAATTTTGACTTTGGCCTTGTACGGGGATTGCCTAGATCTAGATTAGGGTTTTATAAGGCCGTATATGTAGTCAAATACGAAACCAAGGGTTGCGGGTTCGAATCCCGCTAGGGGCAAATGTTTGTGTGATAATATTAAAGTATATCTATCTGCGCCCTAGGTTCCATAGTAGGTAGCTTGTTTGGCGCTAGGCAATGAGGGTTTTCGCAAATGAAAAATCCGCTAAATGGCAGTATGTAGGCGTAGGGTCTAACTGGTTTGACATGACATTGACGGATATGTCAAAATTCACCAATGACATAGCAGTTAATCCATCAATGACATATGTAATGCATATGTAGCAGTTAGACCTCACGCCTACGTATTGCCATCTAGCTGATTTTTCAATCTCAAACACCCTCATTGTTGTATTAGTTCAAGTATTTTTTTTTTACTAGCCTTCCGCCTGCGGTATCACCACACCTTCCCCCCACATTTCCGATTTCCGGGATCAAAATTACCCTATGTTCACCGGGGATAGTGTAGCTAGCCAACAGTGAATGAATTATTCAAATCGGGCCAGTAGTTTTTGAGTTTATTCGTCACATACAAAAATACAAATCTTTCCTCTTTATAATATTAGTATAGAATGTAGATGTAGATTCATTCACTGTGGTTTTCTCTAAGGTGAAGGCACTTCCCTAGACGAGATGATACCATATTAGGCCATTGATTTTTGCGGAATGCCCTAGTTTATTCGCCACAGTAAATATTGGTTATCAAATATTGACAATATTGTGATGGCGTGTCTCAGTAATGACAGTTAAATATTGAGGTCGTTTTTGTGATTGTAATAAGGTAAATATTTATGTTCCGTTTTGTTTGGGAATGGAATGGCAAGGCTTTCGTTCCAAGGTTACTGTAGTTATTATTTATTATTGATTTATTATTTACTGTAGTGATATAACTGCACAGTATTAAAAAGCCGCTTTTGCTGTCTACCCCATTGAGATATTACAACTACTTATGGAGTAGACACCTCGAAGAAATATTTTATTATACGCACTGTTGTCCATGGACATCAGCTACCATCTACTATTTTTATGATCGAAAAATGCCGTCTTGTGTTAAAAGACATGTACAAATCATGTTTCATAGATGAAAAGCGGCCGCCCGCTACCCCGTCCGCGTGGATTTCGATTTCCAATAGCCTAAAGCCTTCCTCGTCAAATGGACTATCCAACAAAAAAATATTTTTTCAAATCGGTCAAGTAGTTCCTGAGATTAGCGCCTTCAAGAAAACAAACAAACAAACATACAAACAAGCTCTTCAGCTTTATATATTAGTATATGGATTATTCACATTCACCTTCATGTGTACAATATAGTAGAAAAACACTGATAATTCTAGATGCACCCATGCGAAGTCGGGACAGGTCGCTAGTCAAAAATTGAAAAGCAAAAAGCTTGAAATCATTATACCTCATGACAGAAAAGCGTAGAACATTCTACCAAAAACCAGCAAAAGAGAGCTCAAAAAATAAATTACTTATACGTTCTCTTATAAAGTTTTTGTGTAAAAGTGAAGTTTTTGTGTAAAAGTTAAGTTTTTGTATAAAACTAAAGTTCCGTAGTAGAAACGCAATTTTCTAAATCGTTGGTTTTTCACATAACAATGAGCTGGTACTTAACAATGGATATATATCCTTTGTTATGTTTTTATTGGGGCGTAAAAGGTTTTTGATGGCAACACTTAGTCGTGTGGTCTAAGTCATAGGAAACAAAAAAATATTATTTTACTATTTTTTACCCGCGGTTTTGACCGCGCTATCTAGATTCCTGTTTTATCCCATGGTAGAATTTAATCGGGATAAAAATCCTTTTGCTCAGTCAACCCATCCAAACCCGGCCTGTATACCAAATTTCATCAAAATCCGTTCATTGGCGGTCACACTTGTAATACAATACAACATTTATAACATTACATTTGTAATATTAGTATGATTTGCAGGTAGTCCGGGTGTTAAATCTTTGAATCTTTGCGTCTGATATTGATGCTATTTTTATCATGAGGAAGGTTTATGTTGATAATAGGTAATGCATAAGTGTCTTTGGCTTTGTCTCACTTTGCTTTTTTTTTCATTTTTGATTAATTTCGTATCGTCGATTTGACAGTAAGGCTTTACTTTAACTAAAATTACTGGTGTATAAGAATTTTATATCTATAGTTATTTTGTGCTACATAATGAAGCTGTATGTGTCCTTAAAATAAATAAATAATACACCTTTGTAATCGTGCAAAGCCGGGGCTGGTCGCTAGTTAATATTATATATCGCAACAACTCTTAACATAGACCAAACGTAATACAAAGTTAACCAAAAAACACTTGTCTAAGTCAAGGGCAGCTTAGTATTTATTTACTGTTTTTATATATCAAGTGCGTTGTAATGTAAGCTATGTTAATAATAAACTTGGTTTGAATACCTACTTGTGTTTGAAGATTTTGTTTGTTTGAATTTGTATTGAATAGGATCAGAAAAAAAAAAATTAACGGGGCTAAACGCGATATTAATTATGTAGTATAGTATATGTATACTACTTACTGCTTGACGTTTCGGCTTTGTTACAACAACCGTGGTCGCAAGCGGACTGGTGATGCGGGTCTGCTCGGGCGCCGCGTCGTTGTGAATTTTCTTCTGATACCATAATAGTTGAAAATCTTATATTTGGTTCAGAATCTATTGGAACATTTTTTTTTATAAACTTACATCGAAACATAGAATGGCGCAGTAGTCAGCGCGCTCGGCCTGCAATTGCAATGTTAAGCAACTTCGCAGAAGGCAGTCATCGGATGGGTAATTAAAATTTCCTCTCGAGCTCCTCCGTTCTTCGGAAGGCATATTAAGCCTTTGGTCCTGCGCCTGATCTCTCTACGGTCGTGTCAGATTGCTATCACTGAACTATGAGAGTGAGGGAATAGGGAGTGCACCTGTGCTTGCGCACTCACTTGTGCACTATAATATATCCTGCGTACCTGGCTGACTGTAAGATCGGCCGCCATGGTCGAAAAAAGGAATGAACATGTCTGTTTTAATTGGTTTGGGTGTTTATATCTGCCATTCAAGGTATTCATATAATATAAGTATGTACATCTACACTAATATTATAAAGAGGAAAGATTTGTACGAATAAACTCAAAAACTACTGGACCTATTTGAATAATTCTTCCACCATTGGAAAGCTACATTCACCCTGAGTAACATAGGCTATATTTTATCCCGGCGCGGGAAGTAGTTCCCTCAGGACGCGGGTGAAACCGCGTGACGGACCTCTAGTATTATATAATTTTATTCCACTGTTGATTCCGATTATTTCTTATATAATATATAACACGCGTGTTTAAGCTACTTATCACGGAGTCAGATCAATGTGTGTGAATATAAAATACACATAATATGTCATACCTATTCATTAATTTATTATTTCCGAGTCAGATCAATGTACGTGATGTTATAAGATATTTATTTATGAACTTTGAACCTCTTAGATAATTATAAATATTACACAACATCACATACATTGATCTGACTCCGTGTTAAGTAGCTTTAGCACCATCATCATCATCATCCTAGCGCCTCTCCCGGTTGCATCCTCGGCCATTGCCTCGGAGCCCAGGGTACGCTGCGACTATGATCCTGAATTGACCAGCCTGGTTATTGCAGTGGAGCGAATGTTGTCTCACCTCCGTAACTCTTACAAGGGGAAGCAGATTATATGGATCATAGTCGGGACCAACGGCTTAACGTGCCTTCCGAAGCACGGGATCATCATTCATATCTGATAATTAGTTGATTCAAACTTGCAATCTCCTAATCAAACTGAGAAAACCTAAACTAGTGGTGCTTCCAGCGGGATTTGAACCCATGTATTAAGCCCAGCGCTCTAACCACTACACTAAGGAGGCACTTTCAACATCCCAAATAAATAAATATCTCACATCATCCACATTGATCTGACTCCGTGTTAAGTAGCTCAAGCACTTGTGTTACAGATATCAGAAACAACAGTGGTATTGCAAATATACTTAAATCTATAAATACACCCAAACCAGAACAAACAGACATGTTCATGCACAAATGATTGTCCTGTGCGGGGATCGAACCCGCGATCTCTTCGTCTTTTTTAATGTAACGAATAAACTCAAACACTACTGGACCGATTTGAATGATTCTTTCCCTGTTGGCTAGCTACACTAACCCCGGTGAACATAAGGTACTTTTGATCCCGGTACGGGAAGTAGTTCCCTCGTGACGCGGGTAAAACCGTGTGGTGCACTAGTCGTGTGATAAAACACTTGGACCTTGGCAGATAACAAGATTTCAATCAAAACATTCAATGGTTTCGATACAAACGTACAATGAATGAGCGATATCACCACGAAATGTGGAGCAAAGGAAAATTACAAGTGATAAAATCATAGGTACTTGTAATACTACAAATACTTAAACTTGATAACGGATCGCCGTAAATATTTTTATAAGATATGGCGCAGGAAAACTTCGATTGTATTTTTATAGGAAGGTAAATGGACTAAAACGTCACCTGATGGTAAGTGTTCACCGCTGCCCATGGACATCAACAACCGTACAAGGGTCGCGGATGCATTGCCTGCATTTAAGACCCCATACTCTCCCCAACTGAGCTCTGGCGACCTTACTCACCAGCAGAAACATAGCACAGCGTAACGAAGTGCTAGTGGTTTAAGTACCGAGCCGTGATCCGGGGTCCTGGGTTCGATTCCCGGATCGGGCAAAATGTGTGCCATTGTTTCCGAATACAGCTCTGGTTTGTGATAACTTCTTTTTCCTAGCTTTTATCCCGTTTCTGTGCGCAGTCCGCTTTGGCCATGATCCAGGATTTGGCGAGTCTGGTTATTACAGTGAAGTGACTGCCATCAGACCTTCGTAACCCATAGAGGGGAACCGGACAGATTGGATCATGGTTACACATTCAGATCTAACTGAACTAAAGTCAGAAAGTATCTGAATGTGCGCAGGTTTCCTCACGGTGTTTTCCCTCACCGCCGAGCTAATAGCACAAAACCACACATAGATTTTGAAAAATCCAAAGGTGTGGGCCCGTTTTCGAACCATGGACCTCACGTATTTGAGGCACGGTCCGTACCACTAGGCCTCCATCTCTCTCTAGCCATCATAGCCAGATTTTAATGGATAAAAAAACGACGCTTAATTAATATCTAAGAATAAAATACCTAATAGTTCTTAATTACTCATCAACCTTTAGTAAACCTTTAATTACATTTAATTTACCCAAGCCTTTTATCAAGGTACGTTCATTCAAATATGTAATTACTGATTGTTTATATAAATATGACAAGAAATTATCTTGAAATGACGTCTGTTACTGGGTGCAATATACTAATGATATTCTATAATACATACAAATATATTTATAAAGTCTGGCATGATATCATTAAATGAATATATGTATTTTAATAGTGGGTAAGTCTACAGTAAGTACTAAGTCATTTTTAGATTCATGGTTGTTTATAAAAGTATTTAAGTATGTCTATCCGTTCTCTGGCAACTATAGTACAAGCTTCGAGCTTAGTTTGGGGCTAGGCAATTGGTTTGATAGTCAAAGGAATAATTTGATATTGACGTAAAGCACATATGCAGCATTTTTAGGGTTCCGTAGCCAACTGGCAAAAAACGGAACCCTTATAGATTCGTCATATCTGTCTGTCTGTCTGCCTGTCTGTCCGTTAGTCTGTCACAGCCACATTTTTCCATAACTATAAGTAGGTACTATACTGTTGAAACTTGATGAGTGGATGTATTCTGTGGTTTTCACACGAAAATAGAAAAAAAAAATAAAAAAATGGGGGTCCCCATAGTTATAACTGAAAAAGTTTTTTTTTTTCATTGAACATAATGGTTAAAATTTACTGGTAGAGAATGCCATGAGGCATTAAGTCCTCCTATCGTAATTTTTTTATTTCGTTCATTAAATTTTAAATAAAAAATACATTTTTATTTTGATTGCTTTTACAGTACAAGTCCGTGATTTCGCACTGAATACACAAATAATTAACCATGTTATATCTCATCTTTCCAGCGGAGGTCTATCCAACTTCCTCTACTACGTCGCGCTACCAGACGACGTCCCTCATCTCAAATACGCTCAGAGGGAGAGCTCTCCTGACGAGGATCCGGATTCCCTCACAAATGTGTCGCGGAGTATGAGCCTGAGCAAAAGCATGTTCAGGAATAATTCGTTCAGCATTGAGGAGCCACGAAAGGTGAGAAAATGTATACTAATGTTATAAAACTGTTTTAAAAGGATATGACGTAGCTTAAGTCGTCATCATCATCATCCTAGTGCAACTATACTTAAAATGTGTTACGCAGAACCCTAGGGTTTTACGAAAATTCTGTAATGTAAATTATTGCGGAACCCCTCTCTGGTCGAATATTTGACTACGCGGCCGCGCTGTATGTGTTATTAATAAAGGGTACACTTTAGGAAACGATTGTTCTATTATAGGGTTCTATCAAGTATTTTGCTTGTCACAAGGGATCTATCAACAAAAAAAGAGAGGTAGAGCTTTGTGGAATATTCCACTCGAATGAGCCGCTCGTCTGGGGTAGTACCTCCACCTTACAGAAGACCGCAGTGAAGTAGCACTTCGTAACTGTTGTGCTATGTTTCTGCTGGTGAGTAAGGTTGCCAGAGCTCAGTTGGGGAGGGTATGGGGTCTTAAAGGCGAGCAACCCATCTGCGACCCTTGTGAGATTGTCGATGTCGATGGACAGCGGTGATCACTGACCACCGGGTGACCCTTTTGTTCGGGTGCAAGGTTTAGCAAGCTTGACGGACAAACATCCAAACAAACAAACTTTCACATTAATAATATTACCATGATTCTACCACCAGGTCCTGCTTCGAATCTACGGCCAAGTCCACGGAGAGAGGGCAATGGACGCGATTGTGACAGAGTCGGTCATATTCACACTGCTGTCCGAGAGGAGACTGGGGCCGAAGCTGCACGGCGTCTTCTCCGGGGGGAGAATAGAGGAGTATATACCTGTGAGTATACTTCATCATCATCATCAGCTCCTTTCAGACGTATAGGGCTCCCCTAAACAGGGTGTTATGCCCATAATCACCACGCTGGGCAAGTGGGTTGGTGACCACATTGGAAGATAAAACTCAGCGGAACTCTGCTGCCCAACCCACGGGAAGAATTTTTATGTCCAAGAAAGTTCAAGCCTGCAATCATCCAATCGGTTTGGAAAAGTCTCACAAGTAAAAGTGTTCCCCGCGAGATTTGAACCTACGACATCCGAGGCTTAGGGCTTTAACCACTACACAAGGAGGCAATAAATTTAAAAGACTCAGATATATTTTTTTATTAAAATCTTAATAAAAAAACCATTGAAATCATGTTTTCGTTACAAACATTTTGTGTTCGCTTAATCAACACCCTTATTTAATCACACGATTTATTAATTACATTAATTCAAATGTATTTGTTCCCAGGCCCGAGCCCTCCTCACCAAGGAACTAGCAGAACCCTCTCTCTCCATGAAGATAGCTGAGAAGGCGGCCGCCATCCACTCGATGGACGTGCCTCTCTCCAAGGAGCCCAACTGGCTCTGGAAGACCATGGGCAAGTGGCTGCGGACCGTCAGGGAGGAGAGGCTGGCTGCGCAGAATAACGGGAAGGTAAGTTATGAAAATTGGCATTTTGGGCACATTGGCAAATTAGGTACTTTCGCATTTGGGTACATTGTCCAATAAGGCACATTAGGCTTTTGGGCACATTGGCAAATTAGGTACTTTCACATTGTCCAATTAGGCACATTAGGCTTTTGGGCACATTGGCAAATTAGGTACTTTCGCATTTAGGTACATTGTCCAATTAGGCACATTAGGCTTTTGGGCACATTGGCAAATTAGGTACTTTCGCTTTTAGGTACGTTGTCCAATTAGGCACATTCCCATTTTGGGCACATTTTCCTTTGGGCACATTCGATTTAGGCACGTTGACAAGCTGTCATTGTGTCACTGTCACATAACTCTTTTGCCCGGACCAAGTGGCGACATCTCTTATCGGAGGTCAAGACTCATTTTGGCTTGCTAAAGCATCGGAATAAGAAAGTAAGTCTTCGTAAGAGTCTCCCTCTCCATGAAGATAGCTGAGAAGGCTGCCGCCATCCACTCGGTGGACGTGCCTCTCTCCAAGGAGCCCAACTGGCTCTGGAAGACCATGGGCAAGTGGCTGCGGACCGTGAGGGAGGAGAGGCTGGCTGCACAGAATAACGGGAAGGTTAGTGATGGAAATTGGCATTTTTGGGTACATTCTGAACACATTGGCCAATTAGGCACTTTCGAGTTTGGGTACATTAGCCAATTGGGTACATTCGCATTTTGGGCACATTGACCTATTAGGCACATTCGCCTTTTGGGCACATTGACCTATGAGGCACATTCGCATTTTGGGCACATTGACAAAATATCACATTGACAAGCTATCACATTAATAAGCTATCACATTGACAAGCTATCACACATTGACAAGCTATCACATTGACAAGCTATCACACTGACAAACTATCACATTGACATGTTGTCATTTTGTCACTGTCACATTAGTATTTTGTCCGGGACCAATGGCGATATCTCTTATCGGAGCTCAAGACTCATTTTGGCTCATTGAACCATCGGAATTAGTAAGTAAGTCTTCGTAAGAGCCCTCTCCATGAAGATAGCTGAGAAGGCGGCCGCCATCCACTCGATGGACGTGCCTCTCTCCAAGGAGCCCAACTGGCTCTGGAAGACCATGGGCAAGTGGCTGCGGACCGTCAGGGAGGAGAGGCTCGCTGCGCAGAATAATGGAAAGGTGGGTACCATATGTTAATTGTGAAGGCTTGTCGAAAAATTGGCACTTTGACACATTTTGGTTACATTGGCATTTTTAGACACATTATAGCCTTTTAGTTACATTCCTTCTTCATCACATAAGACTTTTTGGTACATTCTCATTTTGACACATTTGCCTTTTAGGCACATTCGCATTCTGTCACATCAGTCTTTTGTCATCATAAAACACTAAATGATTGGACTCAGTCCAATAATTGGGCACCATTTTTTTAACCTTTATACATCATATCGTGTTCAAAATAGAGTCATCATGATTCTAGTGCCTCTTCCGGTTTTTTTGTAATAGGGCGGCAAACATACATACGGGTCCCCTGATGGTAAGTGATCACCGCTGCCCATGGACATCAACAACCGCACAAGGGTCGCAGATGCGTTGCCTGCCTTTAAGAACCCATACGCTCCCCAACTGAGCTCTGGCGACCTTACGCACCAGCAGAAACATAGCACAACAGTTACTAAATGCTACTTCACTGTGGTCTTCTGCAACGTGGGAAACTTCCCCAGAGGAGCGGCTCATTCGAGTGGAAGTTCCTCAAAGCTCTACTTTTTCATTCCAGAACGAGGAAGAACAGCGTATCATCAAAAGGCTTCGAAGCGTGGACTTCGAGAAGGAGATTGACTGGCTGAAGAAGTTCATAGCAACTGTCGAGTCTCCGGTTGTATTCTGCCACAACGATCTGCAGGAAGGTAGGTTTAAAGAGGACGTAAATAAATAAATAAATAAATTATAAATACTTAAGACTAACACACCAATTGCCTAGCCCCTAACTAAGCTCGAAGCTTGTACTATGGAAGCCAGGGAACGGATGGACATACTTAAATACTTTTATAAACATCCGTGACTCGAGTACAAATGCCGAAGTTCATCACACAAACTTTTGCTCCTAGCGGGATTCAAACCCGCGACCCTTGGTTTTGTAGACAGGGTCTCTGACCACTAGACCAACGGGCCCGTCAAAAAAGTAAAAGTAGTCTTCTTCTTCTTCTTCCGAGCGTTTATCCCGTTTTTATGCGGGGTCCGCTTTGACCATGATCCAGGATTTGGCAAGTCTGGTTATTACAGTGAAGCGACTGCCATCAGACCTTCGTAACCCATAGAGGGGAACCAGACAGATTGGATCATGGTTACACATTCAGATCTAACTAAACTAAAGCCAGAAACTATCATAATGTGCAGGTTTTCTCACCGCCGAGCTAATGGTACAAATCCACACATAGATTTTCGAAAAATCCATCGGCCCGGTTTCGAACCACGGATCTCACGTATATGAGGCGTGGTCCTTACCACTAGGCCACTATCGCTATCACCATCGGTATAAAAAAAACAGCCTATAAAGGTCCCACTAAAGGGCAAAGACCTCAATCATTTCAAATAAAGTTTTCGTTAAACGCCTTGATGTCCTAATGGTTAAAGTATCGGGCCGTGGTCAATATTTATATGTATATATTTCTTGACAACCCGCTTAGTGTTATGGTCAAGAAGTTGCCTGTTAGACAAAGAGGTCGCGGGTTCGATCCCCGCACAGGACATACATTTGTGTGCATAAACATGTCTGTTTGTCCCGGTCTGGGTGTTATATGTATCTGTTTAAGTATCTTTGTAATACCACTGTTGATTCTGATGTCTGTAACACAAGTGCCTAAGCTGCTTAACACGGGGTCAGATCAAATGTGAAGTTGTGAAATATTTATATACTTACTCATCATTTTTGTTACAGGCAACATTCTCCTTCTAGAAGACGTTGTGAACGTATCAGATGACGAAGTGTCTTCAACATACGTACAGACATACGACACAGACATTCAGAAATCAGACAAAGAGAACAACCATACACGAGAATCGGACTTCCGCTCGAGCGAGAATCTACGCTCGTCTGAGAATTTACGCTCGGCGGAGAATTTACGCTCGGCAGAGAATTTACGCTCGGCAGAGAATTTACGCTTGTCGGAGAGTTTGATTGAAAAGCGTATGAGTCACATTGAACCGATAGTCCAGTACGAAGATGCTAATACGTCTGATAGTATAATGAGTCACATATCAGACTCTGGAGAACCGAGATTGGTCTTAATAGATTTTGAGTACTGTGCGTATAATTATAGGGGATTTGATATTGCGAACCACTTCCAAGAGTGGGGTTATGATTATACTAACCCGGAACATCCGTTCTACTTTGAGAATCAGGAGAATTGCCCGACTTTGGAACAAAAGGTGAGTTTTTGTGATAAAATTAATTTAATAAATAGGAAAAAAAATTTTTATTCGATTTGAAAATTTTTGGTTTGTGTGTGGACATCTCAAGATTCGAAAATGTTGAATGCCGAATATTATCACATCACTCAGTGGGCGGTAAACGTCCATGAAGAACAATATTCGTTTTTCGAAAATTGAACGAAAGCAATAGGCACTGTGCAGAAACTATAGAGGGCGCTAAAATCCCGTCGTCTTTGGTCGTGTAATTTCTGCCTATTTTGTTCCTACAATAAGGATTGTGACTCTAAATTTTAAAATGAAAAATGATTTCATGTACATGCTTTGCTTAGTTAGAAAAATACTAAAACAGCACAAAGCTTCATTATCTAAATAAAACGGCTTCTTTTTTAAACGGTAAAAGAGTATTGAAATATGATAAAAATGAAATTAATTAATTTACAAATTGTCATGGCTTACTATAATAAGCTTGCACATTCATTAAAAAGCAGACTTCTGTTCAGAAGAATTACATAATGAACATACTATAATTTATCGATAATTATATTATAAGTTAAGTTCATTTTTCTTCAGAATAAAACGAGTAACTTTGTTTAATATACTTAAACAACTTAGTAAGTTGTGTTCAAAGTGCAATATGTATGTTATTCCTAAAAATGTGGCTAAATTCACGTTCGTGAAACCAATTTTCAATTTTAACTACTTATTGATAGTAATAGAGTAATATAATCCCAACTAATATTATTAATGCGAAAGTAACTCTGTCTGTATGTCTGTCTGTTACGCTTCCCCGCTTAAACCTCGCAACCGATTTTGATGAAATTTGGTACAGACAATCTTTTGACCCTGAGACAGAACATAGGCTACTTTTTATTTCGAAAAAAAGAAATCCACGCGGACGGAGTCGCGGGCGGCCGCTAGTAGAGTAATAAAATCAAATTTAACCTTACTACAAATGAATGTAATGTAATAAGAATACTTTTGTAATGGTAAAGTAATTTTGACTTTATTGCCAAAGCACTAACAAACAAAATTGCTCGTTGATTTCATTCATCATTCTTTTGAAGTTGCAGAAATGCTAATTTCATCCACACTTCAAGTGTAGCAGGTTCGTAAGTCACAAATATGGCTGAAATATAACAGAAAATACATTAAAACCTCATTTAATGAATTGTTTTGAGTGGCACTTCCAGTCAAATTAATACTTGTCTGTGAAAGTACCTCCGCTTAACAGAAGACCACTTTCTAAAGTAGCATACATTTCAACTAAAGTATAATTGACTTTTCTATGATATTTATTGGTTATTATGATTATGAATTGATTATGAGAGTAAAAGAGCTAAACATTTTTTTGGGAAGGCAAAGCTTGTTTCTTGTAGTTGTCTATATTATAAATTCGTTAAAAGAGGTTTTATTTATTTTCACTAACAATAACTGCTGAATTTGAATACGTCATAAAAAAACAATAACAAAAAAGTGATAAGCGTTTAGATCTTTTGATGCAACATTACAAAGTATAAAAAAAACGTTTTTTTTTTCAGTTATAGACAGTATTATTTTTAGACAACTATTATTTTTCTTAATAAAGTGCACATACAGAAAGTATGACATATTTTTAAATGTTTATTTAATATAAAAACAGCCAAAAAAACGTTGCAACAAAGGAACTAAACAAAAAAAATAACAAAAAAGTTTGACAGATCCGGGGATTTTTTTTCTTTTGGTATCCGGTTCCATTTGACCATAGATTAGCCACTACGCAGCTTGTGTGTGTTATGCTTCATTTTTAGTCCCGGCGGTCTCTATGGCAGCATATGGCATAGACAACGGAGCGACCGGCGGCGGCCGTAACTGGTCATAGACAAGCCACAAGCCACGTGGCTGCCAGCTCGCAAGAGTAAAAGTACAAAAGAAATGAGAGTCAATTTTTTTTCTCTATTATTTTTTAAAAAGTATTTGCTGTCGTTCGAAAAATGAATAAAAATATTTTTTTTGTTTAGATTTCGAACGGTTTGCAAGTACGTGGTGTGTGTTTGTTTGGAAATATTTGGGATTTTCGTCAAAACTTTTTTTTTCCTATTTCTTCTAATTAATTTAACAAAAAATCTTGTGTCTCGTAGAATCATATCACATTGTGAGTAATGAGGTATTTTACCACTTGCAGTTGCAATTTATATAAAAAAATGCTGTTTAAAAAATATGTTTTCTCTTTGACGAAATAACAAATACTTCCAAATTTATGTTTTAGTGAGCACATTATGAAAATAATAGAAAGGCCATAAAAAACTTTTTTTACAACCGTCTTAATAGTTCTAAATTAAAAAAACAATTTAGATAGAAACGTTTTTTTTTCTGTTTTATTTTTTTACAAAAGTGGCCTTACAATTTTAGACCGAATGCTTTTTACCGGTCTTAAATCGAAATTGACTTTAAAAATTCTTAGTAAAGTATCGGATTTAAATTACAATAAAAGGCACTTTCTGATTCTCCTCTTAATTTCTTGTCCAAAAGGCAAATTGCAAAAATTTTTGTTTACTTTTAATCCTCCCATCTTTGTAAAGAAAACATGATTTCCTGCAGTGGGACGTCTTAATACTTTACTTTTTTATATTCCATTTTTTCGGGAATCTCCTTTCGCAGTTACTGTATTAACTTTCTCACACACCAAATCTCTAACCACCCACCCTCTTTCAGGAGATCTTCATCAAAGAATACTTGAAGCATTATCACACAAACCTCTCCGAGTCGAAGGAGCCATCAGCACCCACGATAGACGAAGTGAACCACCTCCTTCACGAAGTGGATGCGTTCGCGCTGGCCAGCCATCTGTTCTGGTGCCTCTGGTCCGTCGTCAACGCGTCCAAGAGCCAGATACCCTTCGGATACTGGGTGAGTTGGACTCCTGTGAACTTATACTCCCCTGGTACTTCTGTATCTAGGTTTACCGTTACGGATACTGGATGGGTAGGACTCCTGCTAACTTATGCTCCCCTGGTACTTCTGTACCTAGGTTTCCTCCCTTAGGATACTGGGTGAGTACGGCTCCTGCTAACTTATGCTTCCCTGGTACTTCTGTACATAGGTTTCCCCTAGATAAATCCCCTAGTGCGAGAAAGACGATTGTAGGTGCTGTGTTAGAGGGAGTCAGAAGATGGTGGATGACAGCTGTAGACATGGGTAAGTCGCTGAAACTCTTGCTAGGCCATGCTGCCCTGGTACTTCTGTGTCTATAGAATGAAGCTTATGGACATTGCTTCACCAAGTGTCTTAGATAAACATGGCAACACAACTCCAGAGCCCATTGACATCTTGAACTCCATCAATAATCTTAAAACTCATGGCAACACCAACCAAAATATGGAGGTTGCAACACCAAAGACAGTTCTAGCTTCTCCCGAACTCATGGCACCAAGCGAGCTCTAGACACTTCTCTAAGATCTCGAGAATCTTCTTGGCTAGATAGACGAAGTGAACCACCTTCTTCACGAAGTGGATGCCTTCGCGCTGGCCAGCCATCTGTTCTGGTGCCTCTGGTCCGTCGTCAACGCGTCGAAGAGTCAGATACCCTTCGGATACTGGGTAAGTGAAAATCTCCCCCTGGGTTATGATGCCCTGGTACTTCAAGATAGAGACACAGATGATTTAAAGACCTTAAAGTTGAAAAGTTGCTAGATACACTATGGATACTGGGTAAGTAAGACTCCTGCTAACTTATGCTTCCCTGGTACTTCTGTACCTATGTTTCCCCTAGATAAATCCCCTAGAGCGAGAAAGACGATTGTAGGTGCTGTGTTAGAGGGAGTCACAAGATGGTGGATGATAGCTGTAGACATGGGTAAGTCGCTAAAACTCTTGCTAGATCATGCTGCCCTGGTACTTCTGTGCCTATAGAATGAACCTCATGGACATTGCATCACCAAGTATCTTAGATACACATGGCAACACCACACCAGCGCGCATGGAAATCTAAAACTCCATCAAGCATCTTAAAACACATGGCAACACCAACCAAAATGGAGTTTGCAACACTGGAGAAATTTTTAGCTTCTCCCGAACTCAGGCACAAAGCGAGCTCTATACACTTCTCTAAGATCTCGAGAAGCTACTTGCCCAGATAGACGAAGTGAACCACCTCCTTCACGAAGTGGACGCCTTTGCGCTGGCCAGCCATCTGTTCTGGTGCCTCTGGTCCGTCGTCAACGCTTCCAAGAGTCAGATCCCCTTCGGCTACTGGGTAATGAAAGATCTCCCCCCTAGGTTATGATACCCTGGTACTTGATACTCTTGAGTCCCAAACAGACTCTTACTAACTCATGCTGCCCTGGTACTTCAAGACAGAGACACAGGTGATCTTGAGACCTTCGAGGGAGACACAAAAAACTTCCAAAGTGTTGCTAGATACACTATGGATACTGGGTAAGTGAGACTCCTGCTAACTTATGCTCCCCTGGTACTTCTGTTCCTAAGTTTCCCCCTTCGGATACTGGGTAAGTGGGACTCCTGCTAACTTATGCTTCCCTGGTACTTCTGTACCTATGTTCCAGCTAGATAAATCCCCTAGAGCGAGAAAGACGTTTGTAGGTGCTGTGTCAGAGGGAGTCAGAAGATGGTGGATGACAGCTGTAGACATGGGTAAGTCGCTAAAACTCTCGCTAGGTCATGCTGCCCTGGTACTTCTGTGCCTATAGAATGAAGCTTATGGACATTACTTCACCAAGTGTCGTAGATACACATGGTAACACCACACGAGAGCCCATGGAAATCTTAAACTCCACCAAGTATCTTAAAACTCATGGCAACACCAACCAAAATGGAGTTTGCAACACTGGAGAAATTTTTAGTTTCTCCCGAACTCATGGCACCAAGCGAGCTCTAGACACTTCTCTAAGATCTCGAGAAGCTACTTGCCCAGATAGACGAAGTGAACCACCTCCTTCACGAAGTGGACGCCTTTGCGCTGGCCAGCCATCTGTTCTGGTGCCTCTGGTCCGTCGTCAACGCTTCTAAGAGCCAGATACCCTTCGGTTACTGGGTAAGTGGAAGACTACTCCCCCCTAGGTTATGATACCCTGGTACTTGATACTCTTGAGTGCCAAACAAACTCTGGCTAACTCATGCTGCCCTGGTACTTCAAGATAGAGACACAGACGATTTAAAGACCTTAAAGTTGAAAAGTTGCTAGATACACTATGGATACTGGGTAAGTAAGACTCCTGCTAACTTATGCTTCCCTGGTACTTCTGTACATAGGTTTCCCCTAGATAAATCCCCTAGAGCGAGAAAGACGATTGTAGGTGCTGTGTTAGAGGGAGTCAGAAGATGGTGGATGACAGCTGTAGACATGGGTGAGTCGCTAATACTCTTGCTAGGTCATGCTGCCCTGGTACTTCTGTGCCTATAGAATGAAGCTTATGGACATTGCTTTACCAAGTATTAGATACACATGGCAACACCACACCAGTCCCCATGGACTACAACTCCATCAAGGATCTTTAAATACATGGCAACACCAACCAAAATCTGGAGGTTGCAACACCATAGACAATTCTAGCTTCTCCCGCACTTATGACACCAAGCGAGCTCTAGACAATTCTCTATGATCTCGGGAAGCTACTTGCCCAGATAGACGAAGTGAACCACCTCCTTCACGAAGTGGACGCCTTTGCGCTGGCCAGCCATTTGTTCTGTTGCCTCTGGTCCGTCGTCAACGCTTCCAAGAGCCAGATACCCTTCGGATACTGGGTGAGTCCCAACAGACTCTTACTTACTCATGGTGCCCTGGTACTTCTGTGGTTTCCCCAATTGCATCAACAACTTCCAAAGAGTTGCTAGATACTCTATGGATACTGGGTGAGTGTCAAACAGACTCTTACTAGCTCATGCTACCCTGGTACTTCAAGATGGAAGCACAGGTGATTTTGAGATCTAAGAGGGAGATATCAACAACTTCCAAAGAGTAGTACACTCTATGGATACTGGGTGAGTGTCAAACGAACTCCTCCTAGCTCATGTTGTCCTGGTACTTCAAGATAGAGACACAGGTGATTTAGAGACAGAGAGAGATAGAAGATTGTAGGGGCTGTGTTAGAAGACTGCTGACAGCTGTAGACATCAAACTGAACACTTGGTGAGTCGATAATACTCTTGCCCCTCCTGTAGGTCGTGCTGCCCTGGTACTTCTGTACCTATAGGTGGCTCATGGACACTTGCCTAAGTGTCTGAGATACACATGGCAACACTACACGCGCCCATGGACTACAACTCCATCGAGGGTCCTAAAACACATGGCAACACCAACCAAACTATGGAGTTTGCAACACTGGATAAATTTTTAGCTTCTCCCGGCCTTATGACACCATATCAACTCTAAGGACACTTATCTGCGGTCTTCTGTGGTAGCATAAGCAGCTCATTTCATTCCGTAAGATGGTTCTTACATGTTTCAAATGTAGCCGGGTGAAAAATATTATTGAAGATTAACTTTAACTTAAGTTATCCTCCAAAAAATCGCAAAATTATTTAAAGTATTTATTAATGAATTTATTTATTTATTTCCTCTTTTGCCCACAGGAATACGCGCTCTCCCGGCTAGAGATCTACCTCCGGCTTAAACAGGAGATGGTTAAAAAGGACAAGTTAGGCCTTCCCCAGAAGAGGAAAATATGCGAAGTCGATATATGAGAGGGGTGCGCCGCTCTTACATTGTAAGCTTTGTCACTCTGAGGTGGAGTGAGAAGGAGTGCCTGTAGCGTAGGGAAGGAAGCCGGTAGCGTTGTAAGCAATTGTAGCGTTGGTTGGGAAAGAAATTGACTTGATGGTAAGTGGTAATATGAAAATTATTTTGCTTGCAAAGGCCTTTATAAAAACTTTTGTTATACCAAAGGCATCACATGAGTCGGGTTTCTATTAGAATGTTAAATTTTGATTTGTTTCATGATATATCATTGCTTATGTATGCATAATATACATATTTAAAATGGTTTGGCAACCAAATTGAATTTATTTGAAGATAAATATAAATAAAAATATTAAACAAAATTGGACCCAAATGTCTACCTTGCCTGACTCTTTTTTTCTGGTTTTATTTGGTGAAGAAAATTTGGAATAAGCAATATGTAATTCTTCCAAAGTTATTAAATTAGTAATTTTGTTTTTTGAATTGACACACAAAATTATATAAGTACCATTCATACCAGCTGTACGGTGAAGGAAAACATCGTGAGGAAACCTTCACACTACGAGTAAGTGTGTGAAATGGAGAAGGCAATGGCAAACCACTCCATTAAAATTGCCAAGAGAGTTGTTGTGAGTTCAATTCGTAAAATGATCACGACCCTCAGTAATGAGGAATACGACTCAAGGAGAGATATTAATATGTAAACCATTCCAATGTTTGAAATGTGATATGATACGTAGGTATAGGCACCGTGCAGAAAGTATAGAGGGCGCTAAAATCCCGATTTTTTCTGTGGTTTGACAGTAAAATTTGACATTTAGCGTAAAAGTTTCGAATATGAGTCACTAGATGGCAGAATAAAGCACCGTGTTTTTCCGTGGTTTGACAGTAGAATTACCGACATTGAGAGTAAAAGTTTTGAATATGAGTCACGAGATGGCAGAGTCATCGCTACGCACAGTGCCTGTTACGATTTCCTTTCCAACTATGCTACATTTGCTTCATAACTTTAAGAGTATGTGTCAAAAACGATCTAAAAGCATATAGTGAATTATTGAGCATTATATAAATGCTTTGCAGCAAATTATACATTGTAAGGAAACTATACTTGCGACAAAATAATAAGTCGATTATGACAGCTGTCACTTCATATTTTGCAATAACCTTTTATGAACGTTCTCTTTAAATATTTGAAAATGCTTTTCGAACTTGTAATCAAATATTTCATTAAGAAGCAAAAAGGAACATAAAGTTCCAAAACAATACTTCAAAATACTAATAAATAATAATTGAATTTAAAATAACATTCATAGATGATCCCAATAGGCACCGCGCAGAAACTATAGAGGGCGCTAAAATCCCGTTTTTTTTTCTGTGGTTTGACAGTAAAATTTTACATTTAGCGTGAAAGTTTCGAATATGAGTCACTAAATGGCAGAATAAGGCACCGTGTTTTTCCGTGGTTTGACAGTAGAATTATCGTCATTGAGATTTAAAAGCTTTGAATATGAGTCACGAGATGGCAGAGTCATCGCTACGCACGGTGCCTATACAATGATAAGTGATAAATCCAGTCGAATCCAGTGCTGTCATAGCCATAAAATAAACAAATCATTTTGACAGCTTTCATTACGAAAATTTTATTTTGTCGCAAGTAAAAAGTCCAATACTTTGTTACTATACATTATGTACATAAATGACACATAGTCTTTAGTACTAAGAATGTTGCCACAGCTCAAAAAACCAAAAACCACTTTTGGCTGAATGTAAATATAGGAAGTGATCAAAAGTGCGGAAAAAAACATTATTTAAATTAGAAGAATAGGTGTAAAGTGATTTAAATATAATGTCATAGTTTTAAATTGTTAGAAATGCCCTGACACTAGAAAACTGTTGTATTCTTTTGATTGCCGTGACGTATGTTGGTTACTAAGGTTACTACGAGAAGTGAAGCGACACTCGCTTAACATTCCAGTGCCTGTTTAAGAAAGGATCGTAGTGTGGCAATGGCATATCTAACTATTTAAATCTATCTAAATGATGAAATGTAACACATCTTATAATAACATATGATTAACTTGATATATTCCTTTGTTACGAAATGACAATTTGATCTTATTTCAAAGATAATGTTTAAAAAAGTACAAAAAAATTACGTGAGTGAATTTTTTTTATTGACTTGATATGAAGAAAATCGAATTTTAGTATCGTAAGGCTATTTGATAAGAGCTACCAAAGTCTACCGAAAACTACCAAATTGGTAGTTTTTTTTATATTTTGGTGAGAACGGCTTTGTACTTTTAATAATGAACGTTTATCTTAAAATTGTGATTTTAAATACTTTTGTAAGACGAAATTGACTTTAAGGCTTCGAATATCTTATCATTAATGTTACTGAATTATCACAAATATCTTTCTCACTTAAAAATGTGACTTCGAGATTGGAAAAGCTTCTAATAATCTCCATAAGTGTCTTCTGATGACAAAAACATTATTAAACAAATAGTAATCAATTTAAACGGATAAAATTGCCATTTTTATAAGATCTTAATAATGTAAAACCAATCCATAACTTAATACCAAACAATAACACGGAATGACTAAGGAAATAATATCATCTTTACAAACGATGTGCCCTAGCTTTATCGCCACACTTGCCATATGCGGATAGGTCATCACAAACCCAAAAAAAAAAGGTCATCACAAACCCGTTATAATTTCGAAATTTTCGATACATTTTGACCCGATCTGGGTATTAAACCCTAGACCGAGATAACGACCCGGTACTTAAACCACTAGGTTTTGCCAAACACAGCCCGGGTTTGTGATCACCAATCCGCATTTGGCAAGCGTGGTGATTAAGCCAAAACCCATCTTTGTGATGACGGCATTATTTTAAATGATGGAGGCCTTTGCTCTGCAGTGGGACATTAATAGGCTGATACTGATCTTAATAATGAAGATAGAACTCAATAATTCTAATATTGGGATAGTTCTTAAAACGTTGGCATTGTGATCGTAGGCTAAGGTAGGCGATATACCTAACGAATGCAATGGACTGGTTAAAAATCCTTTTTATTTAAACTTCAAATTAAAATGACGAAACTCAAATCATTGTGCTCACAGGTTTTGGGCCATATGGCTTAAAATGTCCTGTTACATAAGTATAAACATTAAATAGGATTGAACGCAGTATATTATATCACTCCGTTTGCGTGAATTTCGGTTTCCGCACACATAGTGTTATACTAAAGCTTAAAAACCTTTCACGACAAATGGACTATGCAACACAACAATATTTTTTCAATTCGAACCAGTACTTCCTGAGATTAGCGCGTTCAAACAAACAAGCTCTTCAGCTTTATTTTATTAGTATAGATTTGCAAACTTAGCACGCGTCGTCATTTTAAAATGAGTGATTTAATGAAATAAATAAAAAAATCAGTTAAACTATTGCACCTATGTCTTCTAAGAATATGGCACTTAAAATTGCAATAACAGTCAGTCAATTCAATATTGTATCGACAAATAAAACTGCAAAAAACTTTTTGGCTGATATAAATTAATGCGATTTTGTAAAATGAGTGCCTTCGTACAAAATTGTACTTAGATACCTGATTTTAATGTGAAGTTTATTTTTAAAATATTGATTTGACACAATGAGAGAATTTCGAGGCTATTGTAAGAAAGAAATGTCACAAAATATCACATAAATTATCACAAACTTAAACAAAAGCTTTTTGTTACGCTTAATAAAAATATTTTTGTTTTTATTTTGTTAAAATATACTTTTTTTTAAATAAAAGTAGCTAGAAAAGGGCAGCTAAATTCAAGTAGAAAATTATTCCCAGTCCGTAATATTATTATTATAGTGTACTTACATTTTTTTACTACCTTTTGTGTATAAATAACAACAGATATTTTATTGATTGGGACAGTATATTATATAATCAGTTAAAATGTTTTAAGCTCGAATAATAATTCAGTGTAATGAAAATACATTCCTATTATTTATATTATACGGCAGAACGGATAATATTTGGGTATTTTGTTATTTTAACATTTGGCAACACTACAATTTCGTTAGTGCTACCATTAAAAAAAGTTAAAGTATCTACCATTTTTGTGTCAGTTCTGTCAAAGTTATGAATTACACTTTAAATTATATGCATGCATTTAAGAAATAAGTTCGGATATGTTAATTGAAATTTGAATCTTATATTTTAAGTGATAAAAGCGAATGCTGTGTGTAAAATCATTACAATATGTGGTATTATTGAAATTATAAATTGTCATGTGTTGTTTAATATAACTATATACTATATCTTAAATCAAGCTAACTGTACCTATTTTGGTTAGTTGACTGATATATAAATAAATTAGACATTAACCATGTTTACACAAGTAAACCATATTATTTTACCAAATCTGGGTTTGTTCATGAATATAATATAGTAATATATTATGTAATATTGTTTTTCATGGTATTTCTGGCCGCTTCTCCTAGATAGCTGACTTGTCTAGTCGGTAGAATGTTTCTATAACCTGAACATCAGTAATATTTCTTTGTTTGAACATTTATGAAGCCATTAAGAAATAAATATTATACTTATTGCAAAAATCAGACAACTAATCAATGAATTGCAAATTAAATGTACTATGAAACCTCGAAAATAAGGCATATGTTTGTTTGTATGCAACTATATGAAATAACTAGCGGCCGCCCGCGACTCCGTTCGCGTGGATTTCGGGTATACAATAGCCTAAAGCCTTCCTCATCATATGGACTATCCAACACAAAAAGATTTTTTCAAATCGGACCAGTAGTTCCTCAGATTAGCGCGTTCAAACAAACTCTTCAGCTTTATAGAAAATCAAACATCTATACTAATAGTATAGATGTTTGATTTCATAGTACATAATAGTGTACAATTATAAATATATTGCTGGGAATATACAAATTATACAATCAATAAGCTAAGCGTATGAATAGTTGAGTTATTGATGTCCATGGGCAGCGGTGATCACTTACCATCAGGTGAACATCTTGCTTGTTTGTTTCCCTCTCACAGTAAGCGTCAGATAGATAGTAATAAAACCATATAAATTTCATATTTTTCAGCAATGTATAAACAAATAATACCTGTTAAAATAATGCAATTATAACATGTACAAAATAATGTAAAATATTTTGACTGTTACTATATTTATTGTACTTACGTTATATGTGTTGTGATACTTATGTACATTATTAATTAATATTTAAATTGCAGATATTCGTTTGTACTCCTAGCTAGTGATTGAAAAAATATTAAAATAAATATTGTTTGGAAACTATATTGAATTCTTTTGTTTGTTTGTCCTAAAAAGACTAATACATTTTTTATTTATAGTAGGATTGACAATAAATTATCTGGCAACACTAAACTAACACAGTAAAAATTAAAACAAACGAATTCACAACATTTATTTATTATTTGTTCAAAAATATTTTACTCACATTAAACATTTCAAATACTGATAATTTATTAAAATCCTTCATAATAAACTATTGTTATCTTATACAACTACATTTAAATTAAACGTATTTCCAAGTTACAGCCTAAAAAAGTACATAGTATCAAATTCACGACAAAGTCAAAGCGTTAATTTTTCAAATTGATTTACACTGTTTTTTTTTCATATCAAATATTTACAGGCTACTAGAATTTCGACGTTAGTATGTTGAGAAGAAGTGCCACAAGAAACTCCTATACCACTTTATTAAACATTAAAAAATATTCTTTGAAAGTCGCCCGGTGTCCCGGCACTCCATGCTAACAGGCTGAAGTATTTTATTAACCATGGTACATAGTGAGAAGACATTGACTTATAACTCGCATATAACGCTCCCATACACTTTTCAAATCTGCTTCCCTGAAAATGAAAAATAATACATACAATAACAAATATACTATTTGTTACTATAATGTACAACATTTATTATTAAAGATATAACATTGATAGATTTATTTAACTGTAATCATCAACACAAAATTTTACTTCCCCTTTGAACCAGGAAGGAATTTGAACCCGTGACCCTTAAGCAGACGGACTACAAAGTGCGAACTACTAGCCACAAGCATTTAATAAATAAATAAAATCACAGAAATAAAATAAATATCATGTAAACTTAAAAACAAAAATAAAATTAAGTCCCTACGCAAAGAAAAATAGCGAATAATAAATAAACAAACATTGGACAAAAACACATACATTCATATTGAATTATTTTTATCAATAATTTATTACCTATAACCTCTTCGATTATGTCCCACTGACGAGCTACAAAGTTACGAAAATAATAAATAAAGTAGGTAGGTAATTAAATTTAAATACTTATTATGTAGGGTCCAGGAATAATATAAGTCAGCGGGACAACCGTATATATATCTTATACCAGCGCCCGCCCGCGACTCCGTCCGCGTGGATTTCGATTTCCAATAGCCTTATAAAGCCTTCTTCGTCAAATGGACTATCCAACACGAAAATATTTTTTCAAATCGGTCCAGTAGTTCCTGATTAGCGCGTTCAAACAAACCAACAAACAAACAAACTCTTCGGCTTTATATATATTAGTATTAGTTTAGACACCTCCCTACATACATTCCAATCAAATATGTTTATTAAAATTCATTTTTAACCGACTTTAAAAAAGGAGGATGTTCTAGCCTAAAAACTTTTAAGGTGGGACATTATGAGGCTTTGATTATGTTTAAATTAAAATAATTTTAATTAATTATTAGATGTCTAGAATATTAACGATAATATGCACTATGCACCTTTGAAGTTATTTCACCATGATTATGATTAATTTGAAAGTAATTTACTAAGCATACGTGAATTAAGCATAACTTATTATTAACTTGGAAGTAACTTTAGCAAGGTATATTTATACAATGCAGAAATAATAAATATGTAACTTTATAAAATTGCAGAAAGAAAACGCAAATTTTAAAATATTTATATTAAGGTATTATAGTATAGTACAATTGTATAATATATAATGTAGTATAAAGTGCATATGATATTATATTGACCTCAATACATCCATTTGCAAAGCGCACTGCTCGTAGGCACACAGGAATTGAGCTAGATCTGTCTTAGGCCAACTGCCGAGACGAAGGGGTTCTATACATCTGAAATAAAGAATCAGATAAATGTAAGTTAAGAAACAAAGAAAAAATAATTTGACTGTAGGTGGCTCAGGCGGGAATCGAACCCAGCGCCACTTGCAATACGGGCAAGCGCTCTGATCTGAAGCGCTAAAATTAATTATTAATAAAGGTATAATAAAACTTAGCATGTAAAAATGCTTTCCCTAAGTTTTGTTTAACCCTTATCTTGGCAAGATCATGAATTTGTTAAAACTGTTTTAATTGTAATATTTCCTGCTTAGATATGACTCAAATAAGCCAATAAAAATACAAAAAAAATATTTTTAGTTTTAGTTTTTGAGAAACAATATGTATCATATATGTTACACTGCCAAGTATAGGGTACAGGATGATATTAAACAAATGATCAAAGAACGAGGTTAATTTAAATGAGATGAAGTTAAATAAGTGAATAGTTAATGTAAACATAAGCTAACTTGTAATTGAATAAGCCAAATTGATGAAAGTCGCACAAACAGTTTCTTTTCCCTAGTACGTCTTATGAGTAACAGCTATTTTTCTAAGTCTGAATCTTGTACTTTTCGGTATGTTAATTGGTGTTGAATAAGACTGACGAACAGGACAAACACGGCAAAGAAGATTTTTATATTATAAACTTTTTGATCAACGGTATTTAGTAATTTCATGCAGGAAGAAGCTAGGCAGCAGTGGTAAGAATTGGGATAACTTTGTTCAAAAACTCGCGAACAAAAACAAACAAAACCAAAAAACAATGTTAGGATATGAGATTCATTGCATCCAGAAATGTAAAAATGTTTCAAATATTTTAAATTAAACGGTATTATCAAATTTTGTATAATTACTAAATCACTCAGGACTTGGCAAATCTATACTAATATATAAAGCTGAAGAGTTTGTTTGTTTGTTTGTTTGTTTGTTTGTTTGAACGCGCTAATCTCAGGAACTACTGGTCCGATTTGAAAAATTCTTTTTGTGTTAGATAGTGTATTTGGCGAGGAAGGTTATAGGCTATAGTATATAACTATTATTTTATCCCAAGGGGATGAAAAAGGGGATTAATGTTTGTATGAAACTTTGTCAATTTTAAACCGATCGGGCTGGGACTTTGCAAGCATTAAGCTACTATGACATAAAGATCCCCTTAGAAAGGATTTTTATATGTTCCACCCCAAGGGGATGAAAAAGGGGATTAATGTTTGTATGAAACTTTGTCAATTTTAAACCGATCGGGCTGGGACTTGGCATGCATAAAGCTACTATGACATAAAGATCCCCTTAGAAAGGATTTTTATGTGTTCCACCCCAAGGGGATGAAAAAGGGGAATAATGTTTGTGTTGTGTATGTGTGTAACCTATGTCTGTACTACGCTAGCGACCAGTCTCGGAATAAACAGTTCACGGAACGCACGCCTTTTATTTAGCAGTGGCGACGAGGGAAAATCTTCTAATCTCGGTTGTTTAAAATATATTGAGTACAGTGTATTTATATCAAAATGTCGGTTGGACAAGTGCGTGAATTTGATACAAAATCAGGAAATTGGACGAACTATGTGGAAAGAATTGAAATGTATTTTTTAGTGAACAAAGTGCCGAATGAGCTCAAATTACCCACTTTAATTTCGGTAATGGGGGAAGAAGCCTATGACTTGTTATCCACCTTAGCAAGCCCCATAAAACCATCCGAAATAACCTACAACAGGGCGGTAGAACTGTTGTCCGCTCATTTGCAACCAAAACCTTCAGTTTTAGCAGAGAGGTATAAATTTCGACAGCGACGTCAACTTCTTAACGAAAGTATAGCAGATTACGTCACGGAGTTAAAGAAGTTATCTAAATATTGTGAATTTAGTTCAAACCTGGACGAAAATCTACGCGATCAATTGGTGTGTGGGTTAAAGAGCGAAGTTATTAGACAAAGACTATTTGCCGAAGAAAAATTATCATACAACCGAGCCGTAAACTTAGCCTTGTCACTAGAAGCGGCAGAGCGGGATGCAAGTGCAGTGGATCGGCATGGTAGCGAGTTAGCTGAAGGAGTGCATAAGATCGGTCTCGGCGAGTGTTCTAAATGCGGAGACAATAGACATCAAGCAGCTGATTGTGCTTATAAACACTTTGTGTGCAGTTGGTGCAAGGAAATCGGCCACTTACGAAGAATGTGCCCTAAGAGAATTCCTAGGAACATGGAAAATCAGTGGAAGCGATCGGGGTTTGCGGATAACAGCGGTAGTTACGATCGTGATCCCAGGGCACCAGCGCGCGGAGGACGCGTGGTAGGCCGCGGTGCAAGCGGCATGGGTCGGAGCGCGGGGCGCGGGCGGCGCGGCGGCGGCGGTGCGAGACGGTGGGAGCAAGACCGAGCTCGGACATTCATGTTGAGCGAGCAGGACGACAACATAATCGAGACAGGGGAGGATGTTATTAGCGAGTCGATGCATCAGTTGTCGCTAAGTAATTATAAGCCGGTGTGTATAAGCGTTATGGTTCAAAATCGTATTTTAAATATGGAAATTGATACCGGGTCGGCCTTATCTTGCATTAATAAAGATGTTTATAATACTTTTTTTAGCGACTTAGAACTGAAACCATGTTGTTTACAATTAAAGTTTTATGACGGCTCAGCTGTTCGCCCTATAGGCTTTATAGAAACTTTAGTTAGTTATAATAATGTAATTAAAAGATTGGATCTGTATGTATTAGACAAAGGAATCACGAACCTTATAGGACGTCAGTGGTTATCGGAATTAAAGATACCTATAGAAATACCATCCTTTTTTATAGCAGAAAGTGAGGCAAATAATAATCAGGTAATTAACGACCTTCTTTCTAGGCATAAAACCTTGTTTGACGGCACCCTGGGTAAATACTCGGGGGACAGCGCGGAGCTATGCGTGCGTGAGGATGCCGAGCCTATATTCTGCCGGGCGCGCCCGATACCGTACGCGCTGCGCGAGCGCGTCGACGCCGAGCTGGACGCCATGCTGCGCGCCGGCGTCATCGAACCTGTGGACCATTCGGACTGGGCCACGCCACTGGTCGTAGTACGCAAAAGCGATGGTAACTTGAGACTGTGCGCAGACTATAAGGTAACGCTTAACAAAGTTTTAGTTGTCGATAGATTTCCGGTTCCAAAGATGGAGGATCTGTTCAGTAATCTTAGTGGGAACTTATTTTTTTCTAAGCTAGATCTCTCTCAAGCCTATAACCAGGTTGTTCTTTCTGAGCATTCTAGGAAGTATACGGTTATAAACACACACAAGGGTTTATTTAAATATTGTCGCTTAGTGTATGGACTATCTTCAAGTCCGGGAATATTTCAAAAATTAATGGTTAATTTGTTTAAAAACATTCCTAATGTGTTAATTTTTTATGATGATATTTTAATTAAAACTAAAGATTTAGACAGTCATTTAGAAACAATCAAAGAGGTGTTCAATATTTTAGAGAAAAATGGCTTAAAAATTAAAAAAGACAAGTGCGAATTTTTAGCGAAAGAAGTTCGGTACCTTGGGTTCATTATAGATAAAAATGGAGTGCGGGTAGACCCAGATAAAGTTAAAGCGATCACGAACATGCGTCACCCCAATAACGTAACTGAGTTAAAATCTTTTATAGGCATGGTGAATTTTTACGGGAAATTTATAAAAAACTTGAGCATGCACTTATCGCCTCTTTATAATCTTTTAAAAAAGGGTAGGCATTGGAAATGGGGTAAGGAACAAGATGCTGCCTTTATACGCGTAAAGAAATTTCTTTGTAGTACCAGCGCGTTAGCGCATTTCGATATGAAGTGTGAAACAGTATTGACAGTGGACGCGAGCGCTCACGGTATTGGCGCAGTGCTGGCGCAGCGGGAGCAAGCTGCGCCGGGCGGCGGAGCCGAGGAACGTGTTGTCGCTTACGCATCGCGTGCACTCACTACGCATGAACTTCATTACAGTCAAATACACAAAGAGGCACTAGCGATAGTATTTGCAGTCGATAAATTTCATAAATACTTATATGGTAGGAAATTTGTTCTTCGAACGGATCATAAACCTCTAGTAAGCATTTTTGGGCCGAATATAGGAATACCTACAGCGGCTGCTAGCCGACTTCAGCGCTGGGCTATTAAGTTGGCAGCATACGATTTTTCCATCGAGTACATTCGTACTGATAAAAATACGGCCGATGCTCTTTCACGCTTAATCGAGTCCCAAAAATTCGAGGTCACGTCGACAGAGGCCGATCTACCAGAGCAAACTTATTTACATTTTTCTTCAGAAGCTTTATTACTAGATTATAATATGCTTAAGAAGGAAACTCTTAACGATCCAATACTGAGTCGCGTGGTAAGTTATATTGTTGATGGCTGGCCTTTAGAGGTAGAAATACAGGAACTTAAACCTTATTACAACAGGAAAAATGAGCTATATTGTGAATTAGGATGTATTTTATGGGGTCACCGCGTCGTTATTCCGTACTCATGCAGAAAAAGAGTGCTCTCGGAACTCCATGATCCACACATGGGTATAGTAAAAACAAAAGCTCTGGCTCGTAGCTATGTATGGTGGCCAGGAATCGACGAAGCGGTCGAGGCAGTGTGCCGCGAGTGCACTGTGTGTGCAGCCGTTGCAGATGCACCACCCGCGCAAACTCCCCGCGCATGGCCCTGGCCGTCAAGGCCGTGGTCTCGGCTTCATATGGACTTTTTAGGCCCAATAGGTGGGTTAACTTACTTAATTATCGTAGATTCCTGTTCCAAATGGATCGAAGCGATACAGATGAAAAAAACAACTGCACAGGCAGTTATAGCAGTATTGCGGAATTTGTGGTCTAAATTTGGACTACCCAAGCAAACGGTAAGCGATAATGGACCACCATTCTCGAGTTCAGAATTTAAAAATTTTCTGTCTCATAATGGTATAGAACATAATATTTACTCTGCCCCCTACCACCCGGCATCGAACGGCGCTGCGGAAAACGCGGTCAAAACTTGTAAGCGTGTTATCAAGAAGGCCTTTATTCAAAAACAAGATGTCGAAATAGCATTAAATAGGTTCTTGTTAGCTTATAGAAATACAGAGCACCCTACTACAGGGGACAGTCCGGCTCATATTCTACAAGGTCGCAGTTTACGTATGAGATTAGACAACATTAAACCGGATAGGGAGGGCAGAGTGGGTGCGAGGCAAGAGCGCAGCGAGCGGCGAGCAGCCGGTGCACAAAGGGAATTTGTTCAAGGGGCGCAGGTTTGGTACCGGGACTACAGGGGCTCGGATAAATGGTTAGCGGGTACAGTTATTAAACAAATAGGGAATAGTGATTACTGTATTAGATCTAGCCTTGGAACCGAAATTCATAGACATGTTGACCAATTGAAACAGAGATTTGTTAGAGAAGTGGATAATATTGTTCATAGTTATAACGGTACTAAAAGGGTGAATTTTGAAACAGATAATTCTAAGTTAGAACTAAATAAACAGTCACGAAAATCACTAGCAATTTCTATGACCAGCGGCGAGGAACCAGCACCGATTATAATAGATGTAAATGAGTCTGTCGGGTCTGGCGGTCCAGCAGCAACATCGGAGGTGGCCGTAGAGCCTGGGGATATCGCTAGTGTGAGTAGTCCTCCGTATCAACCTAGTGTGTCGTCAGAAAAGGTTACTAGTAATACTAAAGAACAATGTCTGTCAAACTCTAACTGTAAGCCCCAAAGAATTCGTAAACCACCCGTTCGTTATGGGTTTGAAGAATAGATTAAGTATGTATTTAGAATTAAGAAATACTGTGAACCCAGATATTGTTGTTGTTTAGTTTAGTAATATTTAGTGTAAGTTCTATGTTATATTGTTAAATAAGGGTGGAGGTGTTGTGTATGTGTGTAACCTATGTCTGTACTACTACGCTAGCGACCAGTCTCGGAATAAACAGTTCACGGAACGCACGCCTTTTATTTAGCAGTTTGTATGAAACTTTGTCAATTTTAAACCGATCGGGCTGGGACTTGGCATGTATGAAACTACTAACATAAAGATACCCTTAGAAAGGATTTTTATATGTTCCACCCCAAGGGGATGAAAAAGGGGATTAATGTTTGTATGAAACTTTGTCAATTTTTAACCGATTGGGCTGGGACTTTGCAAGCATTAAGCTACTATGACATAAAGATCCCCTTAGAAAGGATTTTTATATGTTCCACCCCAAGGGGATGAAAAAGGGGATTAATGTTTGTATGAAACTTTGTCAATTTTAAACCGATCGGGCTGGGACTTGGCATGCATAAAGCTACTATGACATAAAGATCCCCTTAGAAAGGATTTTTATGTGTTCCACCCCAAGGGGATGAAAAAGGGGAATAATGTTTGTATGAAACTTTGTCAATTTTAAACCGATCGGGCTGGGACTTGGCATGTATGAAACTACTAACATAAAGATACCCTTAGAAAGGATTTTTATATGTTCCACCCCAAGGGGATGAAAAAGGGGATTAATGTTTGTATGAAACTTTGTCAATTTTAAACCGATTGGGCTGGGACTTGGCATGCATAAAGCTACTATGACATAAAGATCCCCTTAGAAAGGATTTTTATATGTTCCACCCCAAGGGGATGAAAAAGGGGATTAATGTTTGTATGGAACTTTATAGGTATAGTATATACCTACGTTTGCGGAAACCGGAAACCACGCGGACGGAGTCGCGGGCGGCCGCTAGTGTATCATACATATATGATACAAACTAGAACACGGGGAGCTTGGCAGTGTAACATATATGATACATAGTTAGTTAAATAGTCATAAAATTGCCAAATAGCTACAAACACCAAACAAATGAATGGAAAATCAAAAAGTAGTATTATTTCTGTAAAATAATAATGAAAAAACACACAAATATTCATAAATACAGTCAATACACAAATAAACTTATCACGCGCTCAAAGCCAAAGTGCCTCCGTGACGTCATTTTGTCCATCAATGATAGCAGTACACTTTTCGACCGATAAAGCATTTATTTTTCAATTTTATGATAGGTCACTTATGAAATAAGCGTAAAATAAATATCTTAAATCGCTTGATCAGGGCTCAGGAAAAAAAATATTTGAATGTATCACCCGTGTTACACTGCCAAGAAAAGGGTTAACTGTATGCATGTTTGTACTAGGGACTTAAAGTGTGCACAATAAAAGACATTTGATTTTGGCCCTAGAGGTAAGGACCGCGCCTCACATACATGAGGTCCGTAGTTCGAATCCAGGCCCACACTTCTGGATTTTTCGTCAATCTATGTGTGGATTTGTGCCATTAGCTAGGCGATGTGGAAAAGTGCACATTCAGATAGTTTCTTACTTTAGTTCAGTTAGATCTGAATGTGTTACCATAATCCAATCTGTCTGGTTCCCCTCTAAGGGTTACGAAGGTCTGATGGCAGTCGCTTCACTGTAATAACCAGACTCGCCAAATCCTGGATCATGGTCAAAGCGGACCCCGCGCAAAAAACGGGATAAACGCTAGGAAGATGATGAAATAAACTATTGACTTTTGAAACTTATGTTAATTAAGGAAAGAACTACATATATTAATAATAACATTTTGATGATATAATTATTTAGAAAAAATACAATTGACACTAACCTTTCTAACAAGTCTATGAAGAGTGATCTTAGCTCTCTCCCTCTGTGTAGATTACAGGCTAGACCCACCAGTGCTCTTGTGTATAATCTGAAAAAAAATAAAAAATTGAAATTTTGTGTATTTTTAACAAATAAACGTAAAAATAGGATGTAGCTATTTGGAATTGACGTATAATTTAAAAAATAACTTACCTGAAGTTCAATTCTAGTTCTTGATACGATTTCTCCAAAAGCTTCGGTTTAAGACGCATACATATTAAACTGAAACAAAATATAATTATACAGAAGGAGTATTTTTACTATTGAGTTTCTTGAAGCACTTCTTATCATATTATGAGAGCATTCAATTCAAAGTAAAGTATCAGCCTATTAATGTCCCACTGCAGGGCAAAGGCCTCCATCATTTGTAATCATGTTTTCGTTACAAAGATAGGTTTTAGCTTAATCACCACGCTTGCCAAATGCGGGTTGGTGATCACAAACCCGGGCTGTGTTCAGAAAAATCAACACAAAGTTTGCCCGTCCCGGGAATCGAACCCGGGACCTCGAGAACAAGGCCCGGTACTTAAACCACTAGACCATCGAGGTGTTTCAAAGAGATAGGTTAAAATAAGGGGTTGGGGGGTGGCACATGGTATGACAAGGGGTGCGAGAGTTCGTAAGTTTTGTGACATCACACTTCAAATAATCTAATGTAATAATGTAAATCTAAAATAATACTCGTACATCTAGGAGGTACTTATCGCGTAATATGATTTTTTTTTGTTTGCTCTTGCATTCAAAAATTAATAAATTTTTAATTGCGATTGTGACGTCACACAAGGGAGGGGGGTCAATTCAGAAATGTGACAAGGACGGGGGGAGGGGCTCAAAAAGTCATGAAAATCGTGTGACGTACTTTATGAATGCGAAGTACTAATACGAAATAATGAACTGAAAAAGCTAAATGCATAAAAAATACTTAGGTTTCCAATCCGGGGTCTTTGCGCTCAGAGCGCTTGCCTGTTTACACGAGGAGCTGGGTTCGATTCCCGCCTCAGCGACCCAAGATCTGAATTCTTATAATTTTTAAAATTATTAAGGATAGTTCTTATATTGTTAACCTTTTGAACGCCACGGTCGGCACTGGACGACAAATGAAAAAGTGCCCAACACGCCACCGTCGTGTATGGCCGACGAGAAAACGACATTTTTAAAACACAAAATAAACATACTAAATCAACTTTTCTGTGTTTCTTTTTCCTATTATTTAAAAGTACTTTAATGATGTATTGTAAAATGGCACGAAGATATATCCATCAGTTACATTTCACAAGCAAAAATTATCACTAAATATTGCTAACCAAAATGGTGTTCTCCTCACGCCACAGTCGGCAAGACACGACAGCTAGTGATGGGTAAGTTAGGTAAATTAAATTTTGAATTTATGAAATATTTTATTGAAAGCAGCTTACTACTACATCGATAATTATTTTTTAATAGCAACTATTTGTATCTGAATATTCTTAATGCGTAATATTTATGAAATTATTGAAAAATGATTACTATTTATATCTATCGATCGATAGTTAACTGTTCACTCTCGCGCATCCCTACGGAACAGCGCATAGACAGTTACCTGTACGCCACAGTCGGGAAGACACGTCAAGCGGTGACGTCATTAGCGCTACGGGAGACTGCTAGTGATATCCTATCCTATTATAATTTATAACGGGGAGTGTAATATGAATAAAAATGGATAGCAGTCAAATGACTACCGAAGAACTCCTTCGTGTGTTAGGAAGTGTAGAAGAGGATGATGAATAAAACTTTCAAGATCTGAACGCTTTTGTTTCATTGGGTTACCAAAATACCGACTTATATTAGAAATTTCATTAAGTGCGCGAAGGCACTTTTGAGCTCCTAGATTGAACTACTGCTCTAAACAAATGAAATAAAAAAAATAGAATGTTATCTCTTATAGTCGAATAGTTCGTAGCGGCCTCTGATTTTTAGATGTCATTGATTTTACTTAGAAATTATTCTAAACCAAAAAACGTCGAAAATCGCTTTAAGATCGCTGTGAATCTCACCTATACGATAATATTATTGAACAAAATTTATACCAGAATAATTGTTACTTCATAATATTTTATAATGAATTTATTATCTTATTTCGATAAAAACTATAAATACAACTGCAAAATTACTACAAAATATGTGCCGGCCGTCCGAACTCAGCTTTTTCTCGCAGAGTGAAAATTTGTTATACTAAGCATGAATTTATTATCCTATTTCCATAAAAACGATAAATACAACTGGAAAATTACTATAAAATGTGAAAAGGGGCATTTTACGCAAAAATCATGATCGAGAGTAACAGGCCTCTTTAAGTAAAAACGGAGAAAATCAACTAAAGCTAAGTAATTAATTCTTACTCCTAATAGACAACCCTTTCTTTACCTTGTTGCTTATAATTTATAATAATAATTATAAGTTTACTTGAAATGTCACATCAATACCTCGCACGCAAGAAAGCTGTCAAAGGTCGTGCCAACCACGCCAGAGTCGGGTCTTCCCGACAGCGAATGCCTACACGAACGAGATTAGTGATGTATCTTATTATTACCTGATTTATTCGTTTGTAGTTCTAATGTCTACTTTTACTTTGTATAGAATTTTGTAACTGCTGTTAAATAATACGAAATCAAAAAAATATATTTAATTTCAAAGATATGTGACGAATAGCAGAGATTAAATCGGTTATTGACAACTTATCGATAACATCGTTGGCATTCCTATTTTATTTGTAGGTATTTGCTCTGAATTTATGGCTTGGCGTGAGAAGGGCGCCGATGCGTTTGAGCACTGGCGTTCATAAGGTTAATATTGTGTATCAAAACGTACTTTGTTTTCTCATGTTGGTAACACTTATGAATAAAGCTAGTCATCTTCTAACCGCTCACTAAGTTGTTTCATTATATATATCCCAACTAATCCCAACTAATATTATAAAGGCGAAAGTAACTCTGTCTGTCTGTCTATCTGTCTGTCTGTTACGCTTTCCCGCTTAAACTTCGCAACCGATTTTGATGAAATTTGGTACAGACAATCTTTAGACCCTGAGACAGAACATAGGCTACTTTTTATTTCGAAAAAAAGAAATCCACGCGGACGGAGTCGCGGGCGGCCGCTAGTAGTATATAATTTAAAAAAATTGGATAGGATAACCAATTAGCACATAAACAAACTCACTGTTTATGCTCCTTCTCCTTATCAAGCAGGATGCGTAGATCCCTCAACTCCAGCAGGAACTCTCTGTCCATCTCCGTGTCGTAGTACTCCGGACCTGTGCAGCTGTAGGTCCAACTGCCCATTATAGCCTGGGAAGAGAGAGGGAATATTGTTTTTATTTTATTCTTATGATATACTAGCCTTCAAACACAAGTCGAAGTCTTCAAACACAGGCATAACGCTTAAATGAAGACTTCAGCCGACCATGTAATTAGGTATAAGATTTAAATGAAATAAACATTATTATTATTATTTATTATTATTCCTAGCGGGGGCTGATAAAAATAATTAAAAGAATTTCAAATTTCGAGAAAGTGGTGATAGTACCACTGGTGCTCTAAAGTACTGGGGTAATACCACGATATTTACACAAAAGCTTATACATGCTAGATCTTCCGGAAAACTCCTATATAACAATGCAAAAAGCGGCAATATTAAACACATGCCGAATAGTGAGACATTTTCTACAGGAGGAACCTAGAACTAACAACATAATAACAAATAACTTAAGAAAATTATGTACTTGGCCACTGTGCCCGTGCATAATTACAAATTACCGGCTTACGCTGAGAACAAAGAAAGAAACTGAATAATAATAAATAATATACTAGCAGACCGGTACGTGAAAAAAATTAAATATAATTATTTATTTTCTTTCAATTTAGTTAATTTTATTTTTATATATATTTGTTCTTGAGTTTTTAATTTTTCGTTGTCACTCTATAACTCAAGAACGGGCTAACCTATCCAAACCAAATTTTCAGGGTTTGTTCGGACTATTCAGAAAATGTTTTATGTGAAGTTTGCAAAAAAATCAGTCTTTTACCACACGTTGCGAGCCACGTGCCGGGCCGCTAGTTTTTTATAAAATGAATTAACTTTATTTAATTCAATTAATGAAAAATATATTCACCTGTGCACAATGGAAGAAATCATTGAATGACAGATACTGTAGCTTCCTCTTGGCCGTCTCGAACCTCATACACGCAATGAACACCACTGCAGCGTATTTTCTGAAACAAGTGATATTTTTTCTTTAAAACCTTTTAATAAAATCTCTTGTTAAAAAAAGAAAAATCTATTTATAGGACTTTAAGACTTGGCCATTTCATAAAATGTTCATTTCAATGATATTATGGCCACGACATAGATAGTTTCAAAGTATTCAGGATACTGATTTTCAGTCACAAATAACTTTATTAAGATTATTCAAACTGGCATCAACAAACCCCCCCCCCCCCCTTACTTGGCGAGCAGCAACACTTCCCCCCCTCTACTTGGCGAGCGCCAAACCTTCCTCCCCCCCTTACTTGGCAAGCGGCTCCGACAGCAGGAAGGCGGTGCGTATGTTGGCGACGACGTTCCCCCTCCCCCCTTACTTGGCAAGCCTCCCCCCTTACTTGTCGAGCGGCTCCGACAGTAGGAAGGCGGTGCGTATGTTGGCGACGACGTTCCACCTCCCCCTTTTACTTGGCAAGCGCCAGACCTCCCCCCTTACTTGGCGAGCGGTTCCGACAGCAGGAAAGCGGTGCGTATGTTGGCGACGACGTTCCACCTCCCCCTTTAACTTGGCAAGCGCCAGACCTCCCCCCTTACTTGGCGAGCGGTTCCGACAGCAGGAAAGCGGTGCGTATGTTGGCGACGACGTTCCACCTCCCCCTTTAACTTGGCAAGCGCCAGACCTCCCCCCTTACTTGGCGAGCGGTTCCGACAGCAGGAAAGCGGTGCGTATGTTGGCGACGACGTTCCACCTTCCCCTTTTACTTGGCAAGCGCCAGACCTCCCCCCTTACTTGGCGAGCGGTTCCGACAGCAGGAAAGCGGTGCGTATGTTGGCGACGACGTTCCACCTCCCCCTTTTACTTGGCAAGCGCCAGACCTCCCCCTACCCCACCCCCCTTACTTGGCGAGCGGTTCCGACAGCAGGAAAGCGGTGCGTATGTTGGCGACGACATTTCCTGGCATCTCTTCGACGGCCTTGAACACGCGCCGGACGTTGTCGAACTGACGCCGGCAGCAGCGGAGGGGGGCGCCCGAACGCTCCGCCACCTGGGGGGGAGAAAGAAAGAAAGAAAGAAATTAAAAATAGTAATAGCAGCCTATTAATGTCCGACTGCAGGGCAAATTCAAATTCAAAATTAAAAATGATTGAAAAGACTCCGAGCGCACTTTGCGTTTGAAACAATAAATGAAACAAACAAATCAGGTGGACCAAGCATGTAAGTATATTGGATGTCACAAAACCTCTTATATAAAAACGATAAAAAATCTCGTCATCGCGGTACAAGCGATCTCATGCTCCGCGATATCTTACCGCCATCTGTTATCCGCAACATGAACTAAACTTAAAGTGGCGTCAACAATGATTTTATTACTTTCCCTTAGTTTTTCTTAAACTAAACTTATCATACTAATCTACTTATCCTACTAATACTACTACTATAATAATAAACTTATCTTTAACATTGTAACTTACTTAAAAGGACTCCATAATTAGAAATCATGTTGTAGTTACATGTTTTTGACGACCCGCTTGGTCAAGATGTTGCCTATTACGCAAGAGGTCGCGGGTTAGATTCCCGCACTGGACAAACATTTGTGTGCATGAACGAACATGTCTGTTTGTCCTGGTCTGGGTGTTGTATGTATCTATTTAAGTATATTTGTAATACCACTGTTGATTCTGTGGTCTGTAACACAAGTGCCTAAGCTACTTAACACGGAGTCAGATCAATGTATGTAATGTTGAGAAATATTTATGTATTTACAAGGTGGGTTTTGGCTAAATCACCACGCTTGCCAAATGCGGGTTGGCGATCACAAACCCGGGCTGTGTTCAGAAAAATCAAAACACATTTTGCCCGACCAGGGAATCGAACCCAGGACCTCGAGATCACGGCCCAGTACTTAAACCACTAGACCATTGAGGCGTTAAATAAAAATGATAAAATTCATTTATTTATCGCTGTCCTTGGGTAGCGGTGATCACTCACCATCAGATGACCCTCTTGTTCATTAGCCTCCTTATATTATAAAAAAGTCTCCAATCATATAATGATAATGTTAGGCTAAATAAAATTACACATAGACATGTCATCAACTCACCTCATCCAAATCTTTCCTGTGCCTGGAAGATAGTTTTCTTCCGAGTAATTCTCTGATGACTGCGTCGTCCAAATCGTAATACCTGTAACAAAAAGACACCTCTTGTAAACTATTATTTTAATAAATAATAATATCTCCTAGTTAAAATCGGCCACGGCGGCCAATCTTACGATTAACCAAGTACGCAGGATATACTATAGTGCACAAGTGAGCGCGCAAGCACAGGTGCACTCCCTCTTCCCTCACTCTCATAATTCGGTGGGACAGCAATCTGACACGACCGTAGAGAGATCAAGCGCAGCACCAACGGCTTAACGTGCCTTCCGAAGCACGGAGGAGCTCGAGATGAAATTTTTCGGTGACCCATCAGTTGACTGGCCTCGGCGAAAATTGCTTAACTTAGCAATCGTAGGCCGAGGGAGCTAACCACTGCGCCATAGAGCTAATTCACCATACAACAGATACGTTGTTAAAAAGTAACAATTAACTTACTTTTCAATAAGCATATTTTTGGTTTGCTCGTCAATTTGGAATATCATCTGCTCCGACAGCTTTGATGGCACCGTCAGGAGACGCTCTAGGAGTGCGAAAGTTCTGGAATACATAAGGATTAAGATTATTTATCTCATACCGATGGACTTCAGTTCTCTTATTTTCGCAAAAAAAGGTAGCTTATGTTTTTTCTCAGGGTCTAAAGATTGTCTGTACCTAATTACATCAAAATCGGTTGAGAGGTTTATGCGGGAAAGAGTAAAAGACAGACAGACAGATATAGTTACTTTCGCATTTATATTATTAGTAGGGATTACAATAATAACTTGAAGAGAAAATAACAATTTTATCTATAACTAGCCTTCCGCCTTCGGTTTCACCCGCGCGTATTTTTTTTTCAAATATACCACCTTCCTCCCACTTTTCTGGGATCAAAAGTACCCTATGTTCACCGGGGATAGTGTAGCTAGCCAACAGTGAAAGAATTATTCAGGGGGGCACTTCACTAAGAGCAAATGTCATAATCTCACAGTTGTATCATCGTTGACAGTAGAAATTTAGCACTATTTTTGTACTGTCACTGTTAAAGAACCATGAGATTATGACATTTGTGCTTAGTGAATTCCACCTCTGATCGGTCCAGTAGTTTTTGAGTTTATTTGTTGCAAACAAAAATACAAATCTTTCCTTTTATAATACATATTAGTTTAGACTAGTTTATGTAGAAAAACATTAAGTTAGCGTAAGCAACGCACGAAACAAAGTAGGGTATTTTTATCGAAACAAGCATGAACCAATGTGTTGCAATTTCCTAACAAGTCAAAGCAAGACTAACCTGTAATGGTCGAGAACGTCGCTCGCAATCAATTCCACAGACGCACCCGTCTGCTTGGCGATGTTGCGTTGGTGTAATGTAGACACTGCTTCACTTGCTAGAAATACATAATAAATTTAAAACTATTGAGTCCAAAGTGACTGTATTTTTTTATTTTTGATTTTTAGCATGTATCTATTATATTTAAAACTAGATTTCTGCCTGCAGCTTCCCCCTACATTTTCGGGATCAAAAGTACCCTCTAATCACTGGGGATAGTGTAGCTAGCCAACAGTAATTAAAGAGAATCATTCAAAGTTACTGACCAATTAAAAAATAAATGTGCACAATTCATAAAGCCATAGTCACTTCATTTTTAAACTACGAAAGTATTTTATTATGTTAGTAGTTACTATTTATTATGTTAGAAAATAACACCCTTCAAGACAAACTAAAGACTCTCTCTCCGTACAAAGCAGAGGATTATTCACTCTGGAAGATGACCAACTCAATAAAAAAGCGGAAAGAACATATTCCGCCACTTCGACAAGGCAACGGTAACTGGTCACGAAAACCCCGAGAAAAAGCAGAACTATTTGCTAACTATTTGAGCGATGTGTTCAAACCTAATGAACCGGATAATACGCTCACCGAAGAGGACATTGATGAAAGCATAAACAGCGACCAACATATAACCACCTCAGTGACACTAGTAACACCTTCTGAAGTCAAAACAGTTATCAAGCATCTGAAACAAAAAAAGGCACTAGGCTTCGACCTGATAACAGCAGAAGTCCTCAAACAACTTCCGAAAAAGGGCATCGTCTTGCTGACAATACTCTACAATGCAATGTTAAGATTGCAGTACTTCCCAGACCTATGGAAGGTTTCAATAATAAACATGGTTGCCAAGCCGGGTAAACCTCCAACAGAGGTTTCATCATACAGACCCATAAGTCTTCTTCCTTTGATGTCGAAAGTCTTTGAAAAATTGCTCCTGAAACGACTTCTACCAGTTCTAAAAGAACAAAACATTATACCCGACCATCAATTTGGTTTTCGCGCACAGCATGGGACCACAGAACAAGTACATCGAGTGGCTCAAACAATACGCCAAGCGCTGGAAAGAAAAGAATATTGCTCAGCTGTGTTCCTCGACATCCAGCAGGCTTTCGATCGAGTGTGGCACAAGGGCCTGTTATACAAGCTAAAGCTCCATCTTCAAGGGAATTATTACATGCTTTTGAAGTCATACTTGCAAAATCGCCTTTTTCAGGTAAAATGCGAGGAATGCTACTCGACTATTTGCCAAATAGACGCAGGAGTTCCCCAAGGGTCTGTTCTAGGTCCTGTCCTGTATACTATCTACACTGCTGACCTACCCACCTCCACCGAGGTAGTTACTGCAACTTACGCTGATGACACCGCAGTCCTTTCTTGTAGTAAAGATCCAAGCATAGCATCCGCAAAGTTGCAACAATGCCTAGACCAAATTGACCTGTGGCTAAGAAAGTGGAGAATTCGAGCAAGTCCAGCAAAATCAGTGCAAATAACATTCACACTAAAAAGAGGGGACTGTGCACCAGTGAAGCTTTTCGGTACAACCCTACCCACTGATAAGACTGCTAAATACCTAGGAATGCACCTGGATAGGAGATTGACCTGGCGGGACCATATAAAGGCGAAAAGACAACAAGCAAATAAAAAGTTAGCAGAAATGTATTGGTTACTAGGTAGACAATCGTCACTCAGCTTAGAAAATAAGATCCTCATATACAAATGTATCTTGAAACCAATTTGGACATATGGTATCCAGCTCTGGGGTTCAGCAAGCCACTCGAATATAGAAATACTCCAACGCTATCAGAATAAAGTGCTTAAAATCCTTACCAACGCACCATGGTTCACAAAAAACACAGAAATACATGAGTACCTGGAAATGCCAACCGTAAAGGAGGAAATAGATAGGTCGCTCGTCACTTACAAGAAGTGCCTAACACAACACAGCAACCATCTGGCAACACGGCTAATGAATACAGACAACTGCTTGTTCCGACTGAAAAGAGTGCGATTAGCATCAATATAACAGAAAAAAAAAAACTATTTTAAATATGAGTCGACACATCGTAGGATGTGCTCTCTCCCAAAGCCAAATAACATTAACATCAACAAATCTGATTAAAGCCAAAATGGGCTGATGGTAGATGGAATAAAAAAAAAAAAAAAAAAAAAATGTTAGTAGTTTGTATTGTTAAATCTTGTAAAAATACTGGAATTATTTTATTGTAATAGGGTATTGTAAACTTGTTATAAACAGGAGGGATAAAACACAGTTTAAGGGCTAAAATTATTTATTTTATACCATGGTGTAATCAACGGACTAATTTAACGGAACGGAATAAATTAAACGATTCAATTAAACAAACTGGAATCTGATTCAATAAGGAATTTGTATACTGCCAAAAGAACGTAGCTATTAACATAGTATTATACATATAACAGCTTTGAACGTTTGAAGGTATGTATGAACTCCCAATAATTCTGGCATTCATCAGAATAGCGGGCCAAAAATAGCGATTATACAAGTTATCATTTGTAGATTTGTAATATAAATGATAAAGCACGATAAAAATATGAAAATAATTTGTAATATCTTACAAGAGCAGCCTTCGATCCACAGCTGGTATATTTCCGGGTCTATCAGAGTGTAGTTTCCAACGAAAACGTCGACTTCTGTGTACATTTTTGTTAATTTCTTATTAGATTTTTATAAAAATAAGTCGCGGGTATGCAGTAAAAATAAATATTTTTCACTGACCACTGATGACATTGACAGATAACAGTGAAGTTGCCATCACCCAAAAAAAACACCATTCAATTGATATTTTCGATTAAGCCAATTGAATGATTAACTTTCTGCATTTAATCCATTTAGTTTTATTTGCTAACATCGAGAAATATAAGAGCTTGCTATTAAAAACACATTATGTTAGTAACTAGATTTCTAGTTTTTACATTCCATTAAATTAGTGTTTTGTACATAGTATGTAAAAAACATGATATCTTTTCCTGAGTTGCAATGCCCCGAATATATATCCGAACACGCCCACAATCTGACAAGCTGTCAAATTAGACACAGTAAACGAACTCGGTACTTACTGTGAATTAGATTCGTTCATTAATTTAATTTGTAGACATAAAAGCTTATCGTAAAAATCTAGATGCTAATAAAATTTACAAAATTTCAAGATCGTCCAAGAACTTTTCTTGTTAAAAATGAGTAGGAGTGGAATAAGCCAATCTGATGATGGGTTGTGTTTTGAGTTTTAGAACGCATCTGCTGTCAGGCCAGGCAGGCCTGTCTTTGCCTGTCAGTGTTTTCAACAAGCAGAAAAGCATTGAAGGGATTGATTCCAAGATTTTCCAATACATAGATCTTTTTACTAAATAGTATTTGTTAACTTATTCTATGTAAAGATATAGTAAGTAATAATCGTAATATGATCTACTTAAAAATAACAAGTAGAGAGCCTATAAATGTACTTTACTCTACTTTTGCCAATTTAATATTTTCAGAAACAAAATACCTATGGATTAAAAAATGGAAAATCCACTTGAAACAACATTCATAAATGAAGCAACTATTCAATGCGATGATTCAAGCCATGATTCTATACAAACAGATGAAGAATCAAGCATCATGCAGCAAGAATCAACCAGTGTGGAGCATGAATCAACCAGTGTGGAGCAAGAATCAATTAGTGTAGATCCAGATACAACTGAGAATCGAGAAATAAATGACATGTTTGCAAGTGTTTGGGTGAAAGTGGAAGTAGAAGATTCAACGGATGAAACTGACATGTTGGAGTTAAATGAAGAAAGGTAACTTTAATTCTGATTAAGGTACTTAAAATAAGGAAAAGGAAGTAAATTAACTTGTAAAATTGATATAAAGCCAAGCCAATACTTATATTTGACTCTGTAAATGAGACCATTAAGCTAAATTAGATTATATTTTATTGCAAAATTGACAAACATTGCATACACTAAATGAAGTTGCAAAAAATGGTGGACTTTTTTAACTGTAGTGCTTGTAAATAATGCTAGTATTAAGTAAGTTAAATAATCTACCCTATAACATTGGGGACACCTGTAATATTAGTTGTAGGATTGTAAATAAATAAATAAATAATATTTATGTATGTTTATCTTTCCAGGTCTCACAATAAGAAGAAACTTAAAAGTGCAAAAGATCTAAAATGTGATCAGTGTGATTATAAAACAGCTTATAAGAACTGCTTTCAAATGCACAAGCTAGGGCACACTAACTCGAAACCGTATGCCTGCACCATCTGTGAATACAGAACAAAGTATCCTACTTCATTAAACAGACATATTTCCATCAAGCACAGAGATATATTAGCCGACCCTGCTGTCCCTCCCGTCTTTAAATGCTTATCTTGTGACTATACAACGTTATACAAATCAAACTTAAAATCTCATAAGAGAAAACATTTAGAGAAGAACTTGAAGTGTCCTGTCCCTGGCTGTTCTTATGAAACAGCATTTAGGCATAATCTAGCTAAACATAATAAGACACACAACGATAACTCGTTTTATAGATGTGATAAATGCCCGTTCATGACAAAATTTGAAGGCCACATAGCCAGGCACTTAGCGAAAATACATAACATAGTCACCGAGGGTATGAATAAATGCAATTACTGCGATTTCTCAACTAAAATAAACTGGAGATTGAATATACATAAGCAGCGGAGTCGGCAGAAGAATATACTGAAGTGTACCTTTTGCGATTTTGAAACTTATTACATGTGTGAGAGTAAGCACCATAAAGTTGAACATTATAACGAAATAAACTGGAAGAAATCTAGTCAGAATCGTTTAGAAAGTGAAAAGGAAAAGATTTGTTCCGATGAAGTAAGAAAAGAAATTGATAAGGATAAAAACAACATAGGAGATGAAAATGGACCAAAGTATAATCTGGATCCTAATTGCTTAGATTGGAACAGTATACAAATATTAGAATCGGATGATAAAGAACGGCCATTTCAATGTCATATGTGTAATTATAGAGCCAAGTACAAGGCTTCGGTCCAAAGGCATTTTCAGAGGCACCACACTGGTAGTCAAAACAGACCGTACAAATGTATTAACTGCGATTTCTCCACTAAAACGAAAGATCAGATCGCTTTACACAATAAGAGAAGTAAAAGTGTCATCGCGATGTCTTGCGACCAATGTGGATTTTCGACAACGTTCAAATGTCAGTTTGCGAAGCATCAGAAATGCCATTTTGAACACAAATGCCCCGAGTGTGAGTATTCTTGTCGTCACAAACATGAGCTGCAGAAACATTTCACTATGACACATTTGGGAGACGGAATCAAATGTCAGTATTGTGAATATAAGGCGGCTAGGAAAAACAGTTTGCTTTGCCACGAAGCTGTTCATACGGGGGAGAAACCTTTTAAATGTACATACTGTGATTACACTTCCGTAAGGAAATGCCTGCTAAGGATTCATGTTAAGAAATATCATAGTGATAAGAAAGAAGATGTAACTGTGATCAGTGAAAGCAAGATTCAGTCGTTAAAATTGACAGTTGAAAATGCTCTGGAGTTACAACAGTTACAAGCTTTAAATAATTAAAATAACTTTCTTCCTATAAGGCACATTCCGGGAGATGGGCAGCAGCGATCCCCTGTGTTTTATCATTCACCTGATTCACCATACTACATGACATTCTATATCTGGGTATTCTGTCAGAGGCAAAGCTTTCTTCGTGCAGATTGTGGTTAAAACAAGATTTTGTAAATAATTACGCACAAAAAATACAAATGAAATTTTATTTTCCCGCCTCCAGTCACTACCCATGGACATCAACTCCACAGGGATCGCAGATGCATTGCCTGCCTTCAAAACCCCATACCCTGCCCAACTGAGCTCTGGCGACCTTACTCAACAGCAGAAACATAGCACAACAGTTACGACGGGCTACTTCACTGCGGTCTTAAACCGCTAGAAGGACATATCAATAAAAAGTGATCAATTAATCTATTTTACTTAGGTAAAATAAAACCACAATACAAGGACAAATACCTTTTATTTAAATTTCATTGTGCATATTTCGGTAAATATAAAAAATATGGCAAAACAAAACATAAGAGCGTGCAACCTCGTAAATGATAGAACAGCGCTTCGCCTCCGACGCGCGCGCTGGACCGGTATTTGAACCTGGGACTTTTAAAATTGTCAAAATATTCAAGCATATGTTGATGTGATGTACTGTGTACCGTTACATTAAAATATGCCCCAGATTTTTAAAAATATGCATCACCTTTTAAATTGAAAATTATGCCTTTTTAAAGACTTGAATTTATTACTCCAAAACATTTCACCTTATGCCTTTTAAAATATTTGGAGAAATGCTTCTGAAACATTCCAAATTATTCCTCTTAAAACATATCTATTCATTCCTTTTATTTTTGATACTACTATACCTACATATCAATACACACAGTACTATAGTATAAAACATCAAATACAAAGTACGATTTAGTTCCACAAATTGATCAATAGATGGCGTTGTGCAATAAATGCATCTCGCAAGCAATTATAACTAGCAAATATACATAAAAAGAACATTACAAAACACAAAGGGTGTATTAGAACATTATTACTTAGTATTTGATGTTCTCTTCATATAGACTGTAGGTATAAAGCACATATTTTAAAAGAGATTCTAACTTTTAACAATTCTTATTTTGCACAAGAGAAGGCATACGTTATTTCTTAAATTTCAAATGTTTACAGATATTTAAAATTGAGACAATATTCAGGTTTAAATGTTTTAATGAAACCTGAAATCGGACTAAATTATTTTGATTATTAAACTCAAATTATATTACAATAAATAAATGCGCGGGAAATGCACACACATTACTATAATATTAAATATACCGTCTATTTTGAACAAATTTAAAATGTTCACTTTACCTAAACCAGGATTCAAACACAGGTCCAACGCACTCGCTCGGTATCAGCAGTTTTACAAAAGGGGCTATATCCATAATCCATATACATATAATATTAACAACATTTTTTTTTTACATTATAACTTTTTCGTTATTTCGACAATAACGTTCGTCGGATATAGACGGAAGAATTTCGTAGAGACTAGATATAGCAGCGTTCCGTGAGCGGTTTTCATGTAGGCTGCACACCCATCATTCAAACTTTCTTGCAAACGAACCACAGTAAGCGCAGAAGTTAGTCACTACTAGAAAAATGTAGGCGTGGGCCTTTAGACAAGTTGCCACTTTGAGCGTTGTCGAACTTCGCTATCGTCTTGACTCAACACGATAACGAAATTCGACAACGCTATCGTTAACTGACTTATATTGGGGGCGTTTGGCAGAAAAAAGCGCTAGGAAGCGCTAACGATTAAGTAAGCAAAATGGCGGATTGTGTCAAACAAACTGCACAGTTTTCGGCCAGGATGCATGTTTGCTAACATCAGTCTGTGCTTCAGTTGCGCTGACACAATCCGCCATTTTGCTTATTTAATCTTTAGCGCTTCCTAGCGCTTTTTTTCTGCCAAACGCCCCCATTGCCATCCATATTTGTCGAGACGATGTCGAATTTCGACAACGCTAAAAGTGGTTATCTGGGTACTCGATTTCTAAAAGAACCACTGTAAAGCGCCAAAGTTAGCTCAGTCTGAAGCCAACACCTTTTTCTTTACCAATTCAGCTGAATTTCATTACAACTGATAGCCTCATGTTGTCAAAGACTTGACAGTTATTATTAACTAAAATAAAGTAACATAATAAATGTTATATTATGTATTATCATACACGATAACCGCACACGAAACTAACTAATAACAAAGCCAGATTCGACCAAAATAGAGTTCAAATTTCTTCAACACCAAACCATGCCCACTTATACCGCATACTTTCAAAGAATACATTCTTAAGTGACTGATACAAACCGTTATATTTATATTTGACTCGAAGAATACAGCCTATACATTAGAATACTCAGGTATTATTATTAAAATTGAATATGTACTATATGTATGTATGTATGTCGCATTAAAAATATCGATATGTGGTTTTCATGTACAAAAACTATAAAATAACTTAAAACCATACTTCTACTTTATACATTTCGGACTCTGATGTAAATTACGTATGCTCCAAGATATTAACTGACTGTACATTATTATGAGTAACTGTAACTTTAATAATACACAAATATAACATTCATAATACACACTGTAATCTATGTAAGTAGCAAGAATATATCAAATACGACTTCTTTTAGCGTTGTATGCTATTCAAATGCAAATATAAGTTGACAATATACATTCCGACAAAAAACATCTTCCAAATTGAACCTGGGACTTTCCGTGAGCTAGAAAGAACCCACATTTGGCCGAATCAAACTTAAGCGACGATATATCACCTTCAGAAACTTTCCAGAGTCATTTTCTTAAGACATTCTTTAACCGCAACCTCTCAGAATCTCATTACAATTATTAATATCAATAATACTTACGCTAAATATTATATTATTATTAAACAATATTATAATAATAATAATTAATAATTATTATTCATTATTACATACAATTTTACTATGCTCTAAGCTGCGAAGGACTAGAAATTTTTATGGCTCCTACAAAACGTATATTTATTTAATAATAGTATTTTTTTTATTTATACATTTGTATTGGAGTTGATAATAATATTGTATAAATATTATAATAGTTATTATTATTTAGCTGTGAACTAATTATACAGTATTTTCTTAGATTTCTGTGCCTTTGCTGTGTTTTATTTATTATTACAATTTGTAATAAACAATACGCTTTCAAATTAATTTGAGGTTAAAGTAGTTTTATAATTCATCACTTGCCATCTCATATTTTGTCTTTAGAAGCAAGTTAAGATTTGGTTTATTTATTTTTTCTTTTATCATTACATACTAAACTTTGATGTTTTTCCGTCAATCACGCTGAAAATTCTGCACGGATTTTGATGAAATTTTGTACTTTTCATCCCGATTAAATGCTCTCATGGGATAATGGGGTATACACTTTACTACATATAATATTTATACAATTTCAACTCCGCAATAGTCGAACCTATGTGTGCAAACATCAATATGCAAAAGTTTAAAGAAATGCCGAACTTTTATAATTAATAAATTAATTTATAGCTCAAAATTGTACATATTATTATATAACGCGTGGCATATGTGACATTTAGCTCGTGTACCCAATATGGTACTCTTAATCAAGTGTGTACCATATATGGTACTTGATCTCTCGATTTGATAATGATTCTTATACTAAAACAATTGTGTACCATAAGTGGTACTTTGTAGTACCACTTTGGGTACACTGTTACCATTATTGGTACACTTTAATGCCATAAACCATGCGTGTTTCTACAGCAGTCCGTACTTGCATTATTTATCTCAACACCACATTATTCAAAAATATCTTTTCTTTAAATTACGTAGACTCAAATCAACACTTCAAAATGTCATGTATACATATACAAAATACATATAACTTATGTATTTTTAAAACGACAAGTCTGCTAAGGTGTTTGAAAACACGATTTTCGACCGAAAAGGCTGAATGCCACAGCTATATTTGTATAGGACGGGCCAAAAACCGTGTATCCACTTAATTTTTAAATTTAGCAAGAGAATCAACAGAATTTGTACCGTGCGTCTTTGCGATAAAGACTTTTATCTAATAACCATATCGACTTTAACGTTTCCAGCGTTCAAAAGCACGTTATATATTTATTTATACCTTACATTTAATTGTTAAATATTTAATTACATATCAGGTTCCATCGAGAGTCAAAAGGGCTATTTTACAATGGTTCGTTTGTATTCGCAATATATAGAAAAAGCTTCGAAAGAATTAAACGATTTTTAGCATACCTTGTAAAAATATGATTATTTTATGAAAAGTTAGACAAGTCTTTTATGTACATGGTACAGAAGATCAGAAACTTTTTCTTACCATTAGGTACAGGAATTTTTTTTTCAATCTTTCCCAATTTCGATATTACTATCGATAATCATAAAAGCTCTTATTGCGAATACAAATGAATAAGTGTAAAATACCCCTTTATACTTATAGACATTCCGAGCCGAGTTCCAAGCCCATTTGAGAAAATAACATAATATAAGCGAAAAAGAAAACACTTTTATTCCAGAAGAAAAAATAAGAATATTTTATATATTTTTTAACAAATACAATTATTGACAAGATTGAGATTAAGATAAATTAATTAGTAAATAAATAATTATTAGATCTAAATAAAAAAAAATAAACTTTAGTCAATGGTGACATTATAAAAACCGACTACATGGCAGTTCAAAATCTAGCGGTTATAATAAGAAAAAACACAATTGTCATGGTATAATTTAAATGAGGGTGTTTTTGAATATTTTCGCTAGATGGCGTAACATAAACATCCATCCAATTCTGTGATTGGTCTATTACTACAGGAGACGTCAAAGCACCATAAAGTTGACCAATGGCAGCATAACTTTAGACCCTATGTTTATATTACGCCATCTAGCGACAAAAAATTAAGAAGCACAAATAATAATATACATATAATAGAAAATGAAGCATATTTCCATTTAAAAATATTATAGTGAAATTATTTGGAAGCACCGAAACTAGAAATAAAGTACATCTGAATATTTTAAATATCCATCTGATATTTTGTGACAATTTTGAGACCAATAAACGTGAAATAAAGATATAGACCTTTATAAACGTCAAATATATGTTTATTTATAAAAATACTACTTTAGCAATAGTAGTAGAAACATACATATATTTAAATAGTTAGATATGCCTTCGCCATACTATAACACAGACCATGGAATATGAAGCGACGGTCACATCACATCGTATAGTAATCAAAGTAACTCAAAATAATGCCACTCTTTTGTGATGTCGGGGCATGTCTGATGATTTCAATCTATGAGCACCATAAGCATATTTTGTAAGTAATATTATGTATGCCCTTTGTTTTATTATTAAATATTGATCGTCTTATAAAGGTCGTTTAAATTATATCGTTATTAATTTACAAGAACCGTATTTCCATTACCATAATGACTTGAATATAATAAATATGCAAAATAAAAAGTAAATAAATGTCTCTATTATAATCATGCACCATTATTTCGAAATAAAAAATATCAATTGTCTTACAAAGAGAAAAAAGAATTAATAAATTAAAATATAGTGAGCTTTACAAGTCTTAAGTTTCAATTTCTTATATTACGTGAGGGGATGAGGAAATATAAATATTTATTCATTATTATTTTATAGATTAATTGTGACCTTAAGTTTGTTTTAATGAGTTGAGTGTTAATTCAATAAGTGAATTGGATTATTATTTATAATAATAATGAATAATTATTAATGAGTATTACATAATCAGACTCACTCTATTAACCCATCTATTTATGACTATACTGGTTACTATCCCACCTATTTGTGACTCAAAAGGCAATATCTCAAATCGATACGACTCAAATCAGGTTACTATCCAAACTCATTACGACTTAAAAGGTCAATATCCCATCTCATTGCGACTCAATAAAATACAATCCAATCCCATTAAGACTCAGAACGCTAATTTAAGCGTCGTCTTGTAACTCAAAAGGTATTATCCCACATCATTACGATCCAAGAGCGCTACAATCCCATCTCATTACAAACTCAAACGTCTATTATGATATAACAGACATCTGAAATGGATATTTCCACATTCCCTCATGTCGTCTAGGAATATATAACATCCTTACATCCAACCCATTCCCTGTATCATCGATACCGTTACTGGCACAATAAAACGGCGTATTTGAATAGACTTAAGCCTTTATGAGTAGGAATAAATAAATTTTATAATGATATATCAAATGTATAAACTCCTTGGACTAACACACCAATCGACTTGCCACTAACTAAGCTCGAAGCTTGTACTGTGGATGCTAGGAAAAGGATAGACATACTTAAATACTTTTATAAACATCCATGACTAGAGTACAAAAGCCGATGTTCACCACACAAACATTTGACCCAAGCGAGATTCAAACAAGCGGCCCTCGGTTTTGTGATAAGGTTATCTACTTATAATAACTTAATTTTATTAAGTAACTCTTTATTGTACATTGATATCGTACAAAAGGCTGCCTCATGGCATTCTCTACAAGTCAACTTTTGGGCCAAAAAAAAATATGTCATTCAACTGATTCAAAATTGCAATATGTTATTTAATTATCTTAGTGCCCAAAGTACAAGCTTATCGAGAGTCTAAATAACACCGTTTAGATAAAGTCTTAGGATCATTGATATACAAAAACCATAGATGCAGTCTCGAACAAAAGTAACAGTCAATACTGTCACCAAAATCTCAAAGTCAAACTATGAACTTTATTATTTGCAAATTAAACCTTATGCAGATTAGTTAAGATTGTTTTCACAAGGGAGTGTTCAAAATTGCGATGACGCGGGTGACGCAAGACTGTTTGAAATAAGTGCATTCTGCACTTATTTTTTGGGGACGTTTTTGAGACGTTGATTGTGTCTCTTGGGTTTTTGTATATCAATGCCTAGGATACATTTAATACCTTATTATAAAATCTTTATAATCCCGCTCATAAAGACCTAGTCATAGCCAACATAGCTTGAGTGGCTCGTCTTATCTAAAGAGGAGATCTAAATTATTTAAAAATGTTCATTTTATGCAGCCGTTTTTATATTAAAAACAGCATAAATACACAATGACTAGATTACTAGAAGTGGCAATAAGTATTTATAATAAATGCCATAAAAACTTTCTTTTATGTAGGGAGGTAAACGAGCAAGAGTGTCACCTGATGGATAGTGATCACCGCTGCCCATGGACATCAACAACCGCACAAGGGTCGCAAATGCGTTGCCTGCACGTTGGATAAGTTAAACCCAGCTTATCTGAAAGTTATTCTGCTAGAAACTTAGGTATATATTTATACTTATACTGGCTATAAAGGTTCGAATTCATAACAGCACAAAAGACTGTCAAAATTACTCAATTGATTTTGAACCACAACTGTTAGCCATAAAGTTGAAAATCGATTGCAGATTTTTGAACGCTTTATATAGTACGCAATTGTTATTTTGATACTTGACTTTTTTAATGATAAAAACATGGCCACTTCTAGAAATTCAAGTAAATGTAACATTCGATCGCAGCTCGCTATTAGCATCCTTATTAACAACAAAATAAGGTATAAAATAGCCTTATTATCTTTTTGAGGTCAAAATCACATTTTTTTATTTATTTCAAAACTCTTCACTTGGAAACATTTGTAATAATGAAAAATTTAATATCATAGTTTAAAACGAATGATAAAAACAATGACAGGAATAAAAAATGTTTTTTCTTGTGGTAACACTTTTACAAATGTTGCCAAGCTAGCCGAGCTTATTAATAATCTATATAAAATATGATCTATATGGTTACCTATGCTTAAATATATAAACAAGCCATCCTCAAGCTATTAACGAAAATATGCTGACTTACAGAATATGATTTTTTACAAATGGCTTTATTTTAAAAGATATTTCTTTGTATGCCAAAAAAATACTACCCAATCTCTTCCCTTGGGTGTCATAAGAAACGACTAAGGTACATTCTGGGGGATGGGCAGCAGCGTTCCCCTGTGTTGCATCGTTCACCATACTGCGGTCACCAGCCCGCCTGCCCAGCGTGGTGACCGAGGGCATATTAGCCAATATATCTCTATAGTCTTCAGTAAGTCAGCACACAAAATATTTGCAGCTCATATTAAATATGAATTTATTTACAAATTCAAAAATCGTCAAATCTTTGTCACTTCTGAACTAGAGTTAAAGTGCAAATATTTTTATTTGGCCTAGAAAGTGGATAGACAGTACTGACAAAATATCACATTTAAAAATAACCATTAGGTTGCATAGATTTCATGCATGGCAAAATTATTTACAACCAAGAAAAAAGAGAAAGAAAAGAAATGAAATATAGCACAACTAGCAAAAAAGTTGCTCAATTCTCAAAGTAACAAAGATTCCAAAATAAGAAATTTTATTATAAATAACTTCCATTGAAAATAAAGTATCAGCCTATTAATATCCCACTGCAGGGCAAAGGCCTCCATCATTTGAAATCATGTTTTCGTTACAAAGATGGGTTTTGGCATAATCACCACTCTTGCCAAATGCGGGTTGGTGATCACAAACCCGGGCTGTGTTCAGAAAAATCGAGATAAAATTTTGCCAGACCCAGGAATCGAACTCAGGACCTCGAGACCATGGCCCGGTACTTAAACCACTAGACCATCGAGGCATTTTAAATAACCTTACCAATATAAAAATATGCCAGAGTGACATTGCATTACAATTTTGTTACTGACATAACCATATACGATGCCCAAATAAAATACTAGCACTTCAACCCAGCGTTCCCTGACATTTCCAAGAATAAAAACACCGTTGGATATGTTTGTGTCGCTGTCCGTAATACATATAACATGTATATATGTAAAAAAATGTTATCACAACGCAAACATGATAGTCAACCAACCAATGAGTGAACTACATAGTTAAATCGAGTATTATGAGAGACTAAAATATAATAAGCCTATTAAAGCTTTCCTAGTTCTTATAAGTTTGACCACGAAGACCAATCTTTGTAACAGATTAATGATTTTAAATACATATATATGTATGTCAGAGGCGGCAAACGAGCTAGCGGGTCGCTTGATGGTAAGCAATCACCGCCGCCCATGGACATCCGCGACACTAGAGGTATCGTTGATGTGTTGCCGGCCTTAAATGACTTTAAATGATGGAGGCCTTTGCCCTGTGACATTAAGAGATACTACATTACTTAACTTTAAAGTTTATGTTAAGAAACATATTTCATATATCTGGGAAGTATTAACACATTTGAATTTGAATGTCCCACTGCAGGGCAAATGCTTCCACCATTTGAAACCATGTTGCCTTACAAAAGGTTTTGATTTTATCACCACTCTTGCCAAATACGGGCTGGTGATCACAAACCCGAGCGTAAGATTCTGGCTTTTAAGTAGATTTACTGTGGTACCAATTACCATAGTATTTCTTATATAACTGAAATTGGATTAAAGAAAGTACCTAATACCCCACATAGTAAACAAATACCTTTTCCATAAGATATATTACTTTCTTCCTAGCGTTTATCCCGTTTATGTGCGGGGTCCGCTTTGACCATGATCCAGGATTTGGCGAGTCTAGTTATTACATTGAAGCTACTGCCATCAGACCTTCGCAACCCTTAGAGGGGAACCAGACAGATTGGATCATGGTAACACATTCAGATCTAACTGACAAGATAAGATATATTACCAATCCTTTAATTTTACCGTCACAGACTTATATCGATAACAAATTAATAATTTTCCACATAGTTCACTCACAGCACAGCAATCATATTTTATATAGATTATATATTTAACACATAGTAGGTAAGGCGTCGACATATATAACATATATTTACTTGTTGTTTGTCAGAAGGGGTCCTTTGACGAGATGTCATAGTGGATTCTCAGCTCCTGTGGACAAATTATTTTAATTTTAGTATTTTATACAAAATTCTTACATAAAAATCTCACTCATTCATTTGTTTTGCTATTTATTCATTCGTTCGTTTATTTGATAACTCATTCTTCACGGAATCATTCACCCAACCATCATCGACATTCATTCATTACATAAATTCGTTTATTAAATCGTTCATTCTTTATTTCGTTAGTTCACTCATTCAATGCTCCACTCAACTATGTATTTTATATTTTTACTTCCCAGATATATTTTTTACTTTTTATGAGCTCTTAGCTTTTTAAGTCCCCCACCCCATGGCTTATTAAAATCTGAATTGATCACTCATTCACTCATTCAATAATTTGATCCCTTATTCATTCATTCGTTCGTTCACGCTTCCTATCTTTTGATCGCTCACTCATTCACTTGAACCCCCATTTATTCATTCATTAAAATATTCGTTCTCTCATACATTTTTTTTTATGCTAGAGGCGGCATACGAGCATGCCACTTACCTGATTCATTCATTCATGTATTTTTTTATCCTCGCATCGCTACCCTCGCATGGCTAGGGAGATGAAAGCTACTCCAAGGGGGTGCAGCTGATCCCTCATACCCTACACTGGATATGCCCATGTCTATAAACATCATATTTACCTAAAGCAGGCAGCTTTGTCTTACACTTAATAAATAAATAACACCATATCTACCTATAACACGATGGAGAGCGGTCTAAACCGGACTGGCATTGACTGGTAGCAACGCACACTCCACCTATAATACGACAATCAGTAACGCACCTATGGCGCGATGGAGAGCGGGCGGAACCGCCTGGCGCGCGCGGCGTTGTGGTGCGCGGCGGGCGGCGCGGCGGCGGCGGGCGGCGCGGGCGGCGGCGACTCCGACGACGAGCCGCCAGACACCGGCGGAGGGAGCGGGTCGGGGCTACGCCACTCATCCGTACACTGTTACTCATTCATTCATTCATTAAATATCATTCACTCAATCATTCATTATTAAAAAACATTCACTCATTCATTCATAAAAAAATCATTCACTCATTCATTCATATTCATTCACTCTTTCATTCACTAGATCCCTAATTCATTAATTCATTAAAATATTCCTTCACTCATCCATTCTTTTTGATTTTTTCAGGTGGAGGGGCCACCGAGCGAGCCTCTTACTTGATTCATTCATTTTATTAATTATTTAATCCTCGCATCGATCACTAAAGAGATGGATGCTAACATAAATCATAATATTTACCTATGGCGCGACGGACCTAGATCTAACCTGCTTTTGGGTGCTGCTCGGCTAGACAAGGGTCTCTGAGCTTCTCGAGCTCCCTGAATACTGCCATTCCCCCTCGAGCCTTGAAAAATGTACTAAAAGTCTCAAGGCGTGGACATAAATACTTCACCTATGACACGATAGCTAGTTACTTACCTATGGCGCGATGGAGAGTGGGCGGAACCGCCTGGCGCGCGCGGCGTTGTGGTGCGCGGCGGGCGGCGCGGCGGCGGCGGGCGGCGCGGGCGGCGGCGACTCCGACGACGAGCCGCCCGACTCAGGCGGGGGGAGCGGGGGCGGGGCTGCGCCACTCATGAGTACACTATTACTCACTCTTCATTCGTTCACATATCTACATATTTATTCGTAAACCGATTCATTCGTTCGTTCGTTAGGTAACTCATTCACACACCCAATCTTTGGATCACTCATTCATTCACTTGATCCTTAATTCATTCATTTGTTCGTTCCCTCACCCAATCTTTTGATCACTTATATACTCATTCATTCACTTGATCCCCCATTCATTCATTCATTAAAATATTCGTTCACTCATTCATTACTTTTAAGCTAGACACGGCAAATGACCTAGACACTTACTTGATTCATTCATTCTTTAATTCTCGCACCGATGGCTAGACAGATGGAAGCTAACATAAATCATATTTACCCATAGTGCGAAGAACCTAGGTCTAACCTGTTTTTCGGTGTATACTACCGACCGTGAGGAAGTATTTGGTGATTAGTAGGTAGTCGCACTCGGAGTCTCACAAACATCCGTTTAATGGACTGATCTGGCCTAGACTGGTAGCAATGCACACTCCATATGACACGACAGCTAGTTACGCACCTATGGCGCGATGGAGTGCGGTCTAATCCGCTCCGGCAGAACTGACCTAGTCTGCTAGCAACGCACACTTCACCTATGATACGACAGTCAGTTACGCACCTATGGCGCGATGGAGAGCGGTCTTAACAGCTCCGGCCGACTGGCCTAGTCTGGTAGCAACGCTTACACCTGTGATACGCCAGACAGTAACTCACCTATGGCGCGATGGAGAGCGGGCGGAACCGCCTGGCGCGCGCGGCGTTGTGGTGCGCGGCGGGCGGCGCGGCGGCGGCGGGCGGCGCGGGCGGCGGCGACTCCGACGACGAGCCGCCAGACACAGGCGGCGACGACATCAGGAGAGACGGCACGCCGCGGGACTCACTCCTGCGGAGAAGGAGGAGGGGGGGGAGGTTACGAATATTCCAGAATCATAAGAAGTATTAGCTACTAACAAGAGCTCCAACAAAATAAGAAATCAAATTGTAAGGCTCGTATTAATAAATGCCTCTCAACTCTGAAATCGATCTTGAAAGCGAATTTGTGATGCTGTTTTATATGAAAAAGCTTTATATATTATAGATAGATGACATATATAGTTGACTCTCAAGATCGATCTCAGAGTTGAGTGCGATTTATTAAAACGAGCCTTAGAGTGGAACGACTTTGAGAGTAAAATGAAAAGCATCGGTCCAAATATCGTGCCTTGTGGGACACCCATGTTTAAGGGACTTATGTTAGAATTACGTCATCAACTTTTACTTATTGGATTCTATAAAGTGAACTTAACCGCTCAGATTTAGCACATTAACAGAAATACCAACACCGTGACTTAATTACTATCTATGTTTGATGATCAAAACAATCGAATGCTTGAGTAAAATCGGAGAATATTGCAAAGCTATTTGTTTACAAAAAAGGAATAAAAAAAGCTCTATCATGAAAATGCTTTCACATAAATTATAATGGTAAATCCATGACGATTGAAATTAATAGGTGAGGGGTACGCTATCACTTGGAAATTTTAACAGGGGTTCGTGTGGCCGTAATTTTGAGAAACCCTGCTCTAGAACATTTCTAAAGCGGTTCTGATACATATGTAAAGATACTTATAGTTATAGTAAGACGATTGTTTATGGCACGCTGTGCCACACAGAGTTGAGTGACCAAATATACCGTTGAACTAACCGTGTTTTACTCTCCGACATATCAGGTTCACAAAGCCAGCAACAAATATCATCTCTCTCTCAGTCTGTGTGTCAAACTTACCTCGTGGGCGGCGAGCGAGAGTGCTGCGGACAGCGGTGGCGCAGTCTCGCGAAGCGCAGGTTCAGCTCCCGGGCGGGGTCGGCCGCGTACTTGTCGTTGGGGTTCGCGCGCCGTCGACGGAGCGCTGTTAGAAAGTAGTTGTGTCATTGTACAGTCAGTACTGTGTAGATTTTGTATTTATTCAAATCGTTAAATATGTCTTGACGCCAGAAAACTGTGAAATTATTTTGTTTGTCATGTTTGACATGATGCTTCATGATAAGAAGCGACTGTCGCCATGTGTATAGCCACGCCATGAAGTATGGCGTGGGCATATCTAACCAAGAAGAAATTAAATACTCAAAAGAAAAATTGGATCCATATAATGCATTGACTTCATTTTAAGACACTTATTCGTTGCCTTATTTGCCTAATCAATTAGTTTTATAGCCAGGGTCTGTGACCACTAGACAAACGGGCCCGTCATTATTATTATTATTAAAAATCATAGTACAAACCTGGCGTGAGATCAGCATGATCAGGCGGCGGGGTAGGCGGCGTAGCCGGCGCGGCCGTGGCCACCGTAGCCGCCGTAGCCGCTGCCGGAGCCGGGGCAGGCGTCAGCGGCCCGTCGCCCGACCACGACGCGCACTTGGCGAGCCGGCCCTCCCCGAGCGCGACCGGGATACGCGACGCCGTGCCGCACCACCAGCGCTGAGGAGATGGCTGATGGTGTCACATACACCAGTTGTGGTGCCATAAGCACTGATATAATTTCGTGCAAACCTATTTACCGAAATTAAAATAGGCTAACCGCAAAATTAGTTATTGACAACCCTAATATAGGCTGGTGGCAACCCTAAAATAAGCTAGTGCCAACCCCAGTTTGGGATAGTACCAACCCTAGAATAGGCTATTGCCCCCTATCTCATAACCAGCTAGCACGATCAGCCGGGTACGCATGATATATTATAGTGCACAAGCACAGTTGCACTCCCTATTCCCTCACTCTCATAGTTCGGTGACAGCAATCTGACACGACCGTAGAGAAAGAAAGAAAGAAAAAAAAGAAGAATCATAGTCATTTCATCGGTCCGACCCGGGATTCGAACCCAGGACCTGCCCGCCGCATTAAAGTGCGACCTACTAGCCACAGTGGCCGCTGTAGCCGCAGCCGTGCCCGTCGCCCGACCACGACGCGCACTTGGCGAGCCGGCCCTCCCCGAGCGCGACCGGGATACGCGACGCCGTGCCGCACCACCAGCGCTGCGGAGGAGACGGCTGATGGTGTCACATACACCAGTTGTGGTGCCATAAAGCCTAATTTAATCATGCAAACCTATTTACTGAAATAAGAATAGACTCACCGCAAAAAAAAAGTTATTGACAATCCTAATATAGGCTGGTGGCAACCCTAAAATAAGCTAGTGCCAACCCAAGTTTGGGATACTACCAACCCTAGAATAGGCTATTGCCTCCTATGTCAGTAAAAGCTCGCACGATCAGCTGGGTACAGCAAGATAATTATAGTGCACAAGTACAGTTTCACTCCCTATTCCCTCACTCTTATAGTTTTTCTGACACGAACGTAGAGAAAGAAAGAAAGAAAGAAAGAAAGAAAAAAAGAAGAATCATAGACACAACTTCATCGGTCCGACCCGGGATTCGAACCCAGGACCAACAGCGTGGCCGCCGAATTAAGTGTGACCTACTAGCCACAATGGCCGCTGTAGCCACAGTGGCTGCCGTGGCCGGCGCCCGACCACGACGCGCACTTGGCGAGCCGGCCCTCCCCGAGCGCGACCGGGATACGCGACGCCGTGCCGCACCACCAGCGCTGCGGAGGAGACGGCTGATGGTGTCACATACACCAGTTGTGGTGCCACAAACACTTATTTATCCCACCGCAAAATAAGTTAGAGACAACCCTAATATAGCCTGGCGACAACCCTAAAATATGCTGGCGACAACCCTAAAATAAGCCGGCGACAACCTTAAAATAACCTGGCGGCAACCTAAGAATAGGCTGGTGGTAACCCTAAAATAGGCTGGTGGTAAATCTAAAATAGGCTAATGCCCGCCCCAGTTGAGGTAAGCTTGTGTCAACCCTAAAATAATAATAATATCCTTCCACCCGTTTTCCAAGAAAAACCTGCTGCTAACTAAGGAATATTCTTGTGGCGTAAACCTATAAATCTTCTAATACTACTACTACCATTAGGTTTTAGTAGCATTAGTAGTAGTAGCGTTCTTAGTGCTTAATAGACAACGTAAAAGTAATCTCTTTAGCACGCAATCATTGAAATTCACTTACGTCTTTCAAACTTTGAGAACCGTCGCCGGAACCACTGGCGTCCCGTTTGACAGGTGTACTGCTTCTATAAAATGAACAAAATATCTTCCATCACTTTCATCATCATAATCATCTTCAATTTAATAAACAATTACTGTAATCTTACATATTGTATTTCATTATCGACAAAATACATCGATAAATAATTCAAGCTTTGACGCAGTGGGTGGACGGGCACTACTAAAAATTTCGAGTTATACCTCTACCTGTGAATTTAGTGGGTGAGCGGGCCATCACTCCATTTGTTGAGGAAGTCTTTAAGCTATAGTGAATCACTATGTGTGCGGAGACCGAAATCCACGCAGATAGTGTCGCGGGCGGCCGCTAGTTTATTTATACAGGGTGGAATTTTGAAATGCGCCCTGGGGAAGTACTCTAACCTAACGATCGATGCAACAAAAGAAAAGGATGCAACTATTACAGATTTTAGTTGGTTCGATTACAGGGTGAGGACAACAAATTTTTAAAAATCTTTGAATGGTTCGTTCTTCTCTTTTCAAAAATAAAGGAATGTTTCCTTTGAGTAAAATTTTCTATCTACCCTATTAAGAGTTCTTTCCCTCAAGGGGGAATTACAAAATTCCAGCCTGTATATTAAAGTTTTCATTACCTCTCTCTATCCGGTATCGAGTCCAGACGAGTCTTCTCTACCGCCGGGCTCTGACTTTTCTCCGCGCTGCGCGTCGATGACCTGCTGAAAGTGACAATTGTAAATATTGTTACGTCTGTCGTTGTGTTATTTTGTGTTGTGTGTTTTCGGTCACCTATGCGACGACTGGCCTCTGCGAAAGTTGCTTAGCTTAGCAATCGCAGACCAAGCGCGCTAACCACTGCGCTATTAAGTTCCTCAAGCTAGTATTCAGTGTGTGAATCATCATTTGCCTGCCCTGTTCCCAGTTTATCTGGGGTCGGCGCAATATGTCGACTTCTTCCATACCGGCCTATCATTCGTCATCGCGTCATTCACACCTCTTTCACTCATATCATCCTTCACACAATCCATCCATCTTTTCTTTGGCCTACCTCTCCCTAGTATTCAGTGTGTGAATGAATGAGTAAATAAATGAGTGAATGAACAAGTGAAACGATAAACGAGTGAATGGATGAATTAGTGAATTATGAATGACAGAACGAATGAATGAGTGAGGTCCGTCACCGCCTGACCCGCTGTTGTAGTACACGGACTCCTCATTTTGCGAGCAAATGACAGTGGAGTAAATGAACACTTGGGTTTGTGAATGAATAAATGAGTGAGTGAGAGAATGATAGAACTAATGAATGAATGAACGAGTGAATAAGATAATGAATGAACGAGTGAACGAATGAGTGTGTGAATTAATGAATGCATGAACGAACGAATGGGTGCCTGAATGAATAAATTAACGAATGAATAAATGAATTAATGAACGATTGAATGAATGAACTCGCTCACCGCTTGTCTCTCTGGTGCTCCGTCGCGTCGTAGTATATAGAAGCGTCGTAATACGAGTGAATGAATAGTTGGGTGAATACTAGGTTTGGTGAACGTGAGTGAATTATTTTGTGAACGGTTAGTGAATGAATGTGTTAATGAATCGGTGAATAGACAAGTGAATGAGTGAATAAATGAATGAAAGAATGAGTAAAAGAGTAAATGAATGAGCAGACGAACGAATTAACGAACGAAAGGGTGACCGAATGAATGTGTGAATTGATAAATGTATGAATTAATGGGTTAATGAATGAAAAAACGAATGAATGATTTCCCTCACCGCTTGTCCCGCTGATGCTCCGTCGCGTCATAGTAAATGGACGCGTCGTCGTGCGGCCGCGGCTCGCCGCTCACCACACTGTGGATCTTCACTGGAACAACACAAACGAGACACGGTTAATAATAAGTTATTTAGTCACCTGGCACAAGCATTCCCGCATAAAAGGTGGCTCCTGTCACTGATTTGTAAACATATTATGTTGTTAAAGAAATAAATTTATTTATTGATTTATTTATTTATTTATTCATGACTAGCCTAGACTTCCGTCACAGTTTCACCCGCACGAGACACGGTTAATAATAAGTTATTTATTCATGACTAGCCTTCCGTCACGGTTTCACACGCACGTAAATTCTTTTTTAAATATCCCCCCCCTTTCCCCGCACATTTCCGGGATCAAAAGCACCGTATGTTCACCGGGGATAGTGAATGGAGACAGCCAACAGTCAGAGTGAATTCGTTATATACCAAAATAAAATAATTTTTTTTTTACTTATATTTTAAAAGAGGCGAACTGTTGAGTTTCTTCCGACACTTTTTTTCAGCAGGCCATTCATAAAAATTTACTTAGTGAATCAAATTTCTGAATAAATAATTTAATTAATTTCTAGGAATTTATTTATTGATCTGCCTTTGAGCTCCTGGAGACCGCTGCGTAAGGCCTAGGGCTCACCTGAGTGTCCGGGAGAGGCGGAGTCGGGCGGGCGCACGCGTATCTCCAGGCGGGAGGACACCGTGGGGCCCTCGGGCTCCGCTGGCTTCGGCGGCGCCCGGGGAGGACTTTTGCTTGATGATGACGATATGCTCTGGAGAAGAAAAGAAAAAGGTTTGGTCAATGCAACATGCGTCAGTAGACAAAAAAATAACCAAAAGCTGGAGAAAAGATTTGCATAAGTTTGGCTTTTATATTTTTAAGTTATAAGGAGGCAAAAACCGCTGCCCATGAACATCAACAACCGGACAAGGGTCGCAGTTGCGTTGCCCGCTTTAAGACGATGGGCGTCTGAAATCTTACTCGCCACTGCTTTTTACTGCACTGTGGTCTTCTGTAAGGCTGGTTGGAAATGAATGCGAGTTATAGAACGGTACAAAGAGTTTTATTTTTTACTTTTAAACAATGTTTATCTCCACCAAATCTGAGCGGAGATGAGATGTGCCAATAACAATTCTTTTGGATGTTTGAATTACATCTCAGCTCCACAGCACTCATCTTAGCTTTGGTGGAGTCTTAGCCTAAGGGAGCGTTTCCACATGAGCTGAGCTGCGCGGAGCTAAGCAGAAACGTTTAAAAATTAACCAATCACATTGATCGAAATACGTATCACATGTGTTTAGAGCAATGTGATCCGCGCAGCTCAGTTTATGTGGAAACGCACCCTAAGGCCCATGCCCAGCAGTGGTACTCACCGGTAAACTAGCAGCTCTCGTGGGAGCAGGTGCATCATCACGCGAGAACCTGGCTGCGACTCCTCGCATCACATCCATACGGTAGCGGACGCCGCCGCCCGCCCAGGGGCCTTCGAATGATGCTTGCTGGAGCAACGGGGCTCGGAGATTCCGTACGTGGGAGCCTGGAGAAGAAAAACAAAATTTAGTACCTCATGATTCGTTCGTAAATCATAGTTCGTTCTGTCAGGTCATTAATTTTTTTTAAATCAGTCATTCTTTAGTTCATTTGCTCATCCTACTATTCGTTCACTCACTCATTCTATTGTTTACAGTTTTTATATAAACTCACCCATTCGTTCACTCATTAATTCATGCATTCGTTGACTTGTTATTGCCCACAATCTAACTAACACTCTCATTGTCTCAATCATTCGTTCACTCAGTCATCAATTGTTAACTCATTCAATCGCTATTTCACTGATTCATTCGTTCTTTCGTTCACATTTTAATTCAATCGTTCGTAAACTCATACACTCACCATCATTTTTCTTCATCACTCGTCAAGTCGCTACTCACCTATCGCGGGCAGGGTCCAGCATCGCGGCAATGCGGGCTGCAGCGAGGGGTACGCCTCTATGCCGGGTATGTGCAGGCAGGCGCTCACTCATACATTCTGTCGTTCACTCATACATTCATTCAATCCGTCATTCACTCAATCCGACATTCACGCATTCATTCACTCAATCCGACATTCACGCATTCATTCACTCAATCTGTCATTCACTCATTCATTCACTCAATCAGTCATTCACTCAAACTGTCGTTCAGTCATTCATTCATTATTCTTTACTTGCATCTAACCATAATTTGTCTCCGTCACTGGTCACTCGCCGAGAATCGGGCTAATTGGAGAGCCCTAGGAGAGGCCTATGTCCAGCAGTGGACTGCGATAGGCTGATGATGATGATGATGATGACTCACCTATCGCGGGCAGGGTCAGCATCGCGGCAATGCGGGCTGCAGCGAGGGGTACGCCTCTATGCCGGGTATGTGCAGGCAGGCGCTCACACATACATTCTGTCGTTCACTCATACATTCATTCAATCCGTCATTCACTCTTTCATTCACTCAATCCGACATTCACGCACTCATTCAATCAATCTGTCATTCTCTCAATTCTCTCAATCAGTCATTCATTCACTCAATCAGTCATTCACTAAATCTGTCGTTCAGTCATTCATTCATTATTCTTTCCTTGCAACTAACCATAATTTGTCTCCGTCACTGGTCACTCGCCGAGAATCGGGCTAATTGGAGAGCCCTCGGAGAGGCCTATGTCCAGCAGTGGACTGCGATAGGCTGATGATGATGATGACTCACCTATCGCGGGCAGGGTCCAGCACCGCGGCAATGCGGGCTGTAGCGAAGGATACGCCTCTATGCCGGGTATGTGCAGGCAGGCTCGGGGGGACCGCGCGGGGGGACGGGGAGCCACCCGAGCTTGGGGGGGAGACGCGTCCTTCATTCATTCTTACTTTTGTTCACTCATTCATACACTAACTTCTTAGCTAGTTCACTCACTCACTCATACATTCGTTCGTTAGGTCAATGGTTCGTTCATACACTCATTAAACCATTCTTTGATTCCTTCAATCATTAATTTACACAATAATTCGCTTCATTCGTACACCCGTTCGTTTGTCCATTCATTAAGTCGTCCGTTCATTCATTCATTCATTCATTCACACATTCATTCTATCGGTCTCTCACTCTTTCCATCGTTCACTCATTTATTCTTTCGTTCCATCATTCATTCTGTCGTTCACTCATTAATTCATTCATTCGTGTACTGTTTCTTCGCGACCATTGTCTCTGTGTTTAATATTTTATGATTGTTCCTGTTTTAAATATTTTATTTAATATTTTGTATGCCGGAAGGCAAAGTGTGGCTGTAGTATATTTTAACTTGAACATCCTGTAACCTACCCACATTTACAAATAAATAAATGAATTTGAATTTGAAATGTCTCCGTCACTCGCTGTAAACTACCCACACATTTACAAAAAAATAAATGAATTTGAATTTGAAATGTCTACGTCACTCGCCACTCACCTATCGCGGGCAGGGTCCAGCACCGCGGCAATGCAGGCTGCAGTGAAGGGTACGCCTCTATGCCGGGTATGTGCAGGCACGCGCGGGGGGACCGCGCGGGGGGACGGGGAGCCACCCACACCGGAGGGCACAACGAGTCGTTCATTCATTCAAGCTTTTGTTCACTCATTCATACACTAACTTCTTAACCCCACTCACTCAGTCATACATTCGTGATTTAACTCATTGGTTCATTCGAACACTCATTAAACCATTCTTTGATTCCTTCAATCGTTAATTTACACAATAATTCGCTTCATTTGTTCATCCATTCGTTTGTCTATTTATTAAATCGTCCGTTCACTAATTACATATGTAGATTCGTTCATTCATGAAACCTCATTCTTGCTATCGTTCTCTCATACATTATGTCATTCACTTATTCATTCATTATTCATTCACTCAATCAGTCATTCACTCAATCTGCCATCCTCTCATTCATTCACTCAATCTGTCGTTCAGTCATTCATTCATTATTCTTTCCTTGCATCTAACCATAATTTGTCTCCGTCACTGGTCACTCGCCGAGAATCGGGCTAATTGGAGAGCCCTCGGAGAGGCCTATGTCCAGCAGTGGACTGCGATAGGCTGATGATGATGATGATGATGACTCACCTATCGCGGGCAGGGTCCAGCATCGCGGCAATGCGGGCTGCAGCGAGGGGTACGCCTCTATGCCGGGTATGTGCAGGCAGGCGCTCACTCATACCTTCTGTCGTTCACTCATACATTATGTCGTTCACTCATACATTATGTCGTTCACTCATACATTCTGTCGTTCACTCATTCATTCACTCAATCCGTCATTCACTCATTCATTTACTCAATCTGTCATTCAATCATTCATTTACACAATCTGTCATTCACTCACTCAATCTGTCGTTCAGTCATTCATTCATTATTCTTTCCTTGCAACTAACCATAATTTGTCTCCGTCACTGTTCACTCGCCGAGAATCGGGCTAATTGGAGAGCCCTAAGAGAGGCCTATGTCCAGCAGTGGACTGCGATAGGCTGATGATGATGATGATGACTGGTCACTCACCTATCGCGGGCAGGGTCCAGCATCGCGGCAATGCGGGCTGTAGCGAGGGGTACGCCTCTATGCCGGGTATGTGCAGGCAGGCGCGGGGGGACCGCGCGGGGGGACGGGGAGCCACCCGAACTTGGGGGGGAGACGCGTCGTTCATTCATTCATACTTTTGTTCACTCATTCATACACTAACTTCTTAGCTAGTTCACTCACTAAAACATACATTCGTTCGTTAGGTCATTGGTTCGTTCGTCCACTCATTAAACCATTCTTTGATTCCTTCAATCGTTAATTTACACAATAATTCGCTTCATTCGTTCATCCATTCGTTTGTCTATTCATTAAATCGTCCGTTCACTCATTCATTCATGAACACAATCATTCTATCGTTCTCTCACTCATTCCATCGCTCACTCATTTATTCTGTCGTTCCATCATTCATTCTGTCGTTCACTCATTAATTCATTCATTCGTGTACTGTTTCTTCGCCACCAATCATCAAATTATATTTTATGATTGTCTCTGTGTTTAATATTTTATGATTGTTCCTGTTTTAAATATTTTATTTAATATTTTGTATGCCGGTAGGCAAAGTGTGGCTGTAGTATATTTTAGCTTGAACATCCTGTAACCTGCCCACATTTACAAAAAAATAAATGAATTTGAATTTGAAATGTCTCCGTCACTCGTCACTCACCTATCGCGGGCAGGGTCCAGCAGCGCGGCAATGCGGGCTGCAGCGAGGGGTACGCCTCTATGCCGGGTATGTGCAGGCAGGCGCTCACTCATACATTCTGTCGTTCACTCATACATTATGTCGTTCACTCATTCATTCATTCAATCCGTCATTCACTCTTTCATTCACTCAATCCGACATTCACGCATTCATTCACTCAATCTGTCATTCTCTCAATCCGACATTCACGCATTCATTCACTCAATATGTCATTCACTCAATCTGTCGTTCAGTCATTCATTCATTATTCTTTCCTTGCATCTAACCATAATTTGTCTTCGTCACTGGTCAGTCGCCGAGAATCGGGCTAATTGGAGAGCCCTAGGAAAGGCCTATGTCCAGCAGTGGACTGCGATAGGCTGATGATGATGATGATGACTGGTCACTCACCTATCGCGGGCAGCGTCCAGCATCGCGGCAATGCGGGCTGCAGCGAGGGGTACGCCTCTATGCCGGGTATGTGCAGGCAGGCGCGGGGGGACCGCGCGGGGGGACGGGGAGCCACCCACGCCGGAGGGCGCAACGCGTCCTTCATTCATTCTTACTTTTGTTCACTCATTCATACACTAACTTCTTAGCTAGTTCACTCACTCACTCATACATTCGTTAATTAACTCATTGTTTTGTTCGTACACAAGAATGGTTAAATACCATTCTTTGATTCCTTCAATCGTTACTTTACACAATAATTCGCTTCATTCGTTCATCCATTCGTTTGTCTATTCATTAAGTCGTCCGTTCACTCATTCATTCATTCACACAATCATTCTATCGTTCTCTCACTCATTCCATCGCTCACTCATTTATTCCTTCGTTCCATCATTCATTCTGTCGTTCACTCATTAATTCATTCATTCGTGTACTGTTTCTTGGCCACCAACCATCATCTATCTACATCACTCGCCACTCACCTATCGCGGGCAGGGTCCAGCATCGCGGCAATGCAGGCTGTAGTGAGGGGTACGCCTCTATGCCGGGTATGTGCAGGCAGGCGCTCACTCATACATTCTGTCGTTCACTCATACATTACGTCATTCACTCTTTCATTCACTCAATCCGACATTCACGCATTCATTCACTCAATCTGTCATTCTCTCAATCCGTCATTCACTCATTCATTCACTCAATATGTCATTCACACAATCTGTCGTTCAGTCATTCATTCTTCATTCTTTCTTTGCATCTAACCATAATTTGTCTCCGTCACTGGTCACTCGCCGAGAATCGGGCTAATTGGAGAGCCCTCGGAGAGGCCTATGTCCAGCAGTGGACTGCGATAGGCTGATGATGATGATGACTCACCTATCGCGGGCAGGGTCCAGCACCGCGGCAATGCGGGCTGTAGCGAAGGATACGCCTCTATGCCGGGTATGTGCAGGCACGCTCGGGGGGACCGCGCGGGGGGACGTGGAGCCACCCGAACTTGGGGGGGAGACGCGTCCCCCTGCTGACTTGGCTGTGGTTGCGGTTGAGGTTGCGGTGGCGGTGGCGCCTGTGGAGAGAAGAAGGGGGGAAAAATGAATATTCCGTTCTAGCGTTTTACAGTTAATCGTTCACATATTCTATCACATGGCAGCATCCTGCAATTAGCAAAGGTGTGTGTGTGTGTGTGGTTGTTTACGCGTGTATTTAGAGTCAGTATGTGTGTTCATAGCGTGTCCTGTCGACGTGTGAATATAGGCACCGTGCAGAAACTATAGAGGGCGCTAAAATCTGACATTTAGCGTAAAAGTTTCGAATATGAGTCACTAGATGGCAGAATAAGGCACCGTGTTTTTCTTTGGTTTGACAGTAGAATTACCGACAGAGAGTAAAAGTTTTGAATATGAGTCACGAGATGGCAGAGTCATCGCTACGCACGGTGCCTATATATCATATGTCAGCATCATGCAATTAGCAAGGGTTAAATAAGTTTTGGAAGCCACCGTTAGATGTCGCTTTAGTGAACCTGCGCCATGATGACAGTCGCGTATGTGTGTGTGTGTGTGTGTGTATGTGTAAATTTTTAACCCGTGCGTTTAGAGTATGTGTTTTCGGATTGACGTCGCGGGGGCGGCTAAAGATTACTTCTACAGCTAAATCGGACATTTGTGTGTCTTCGCGCAGATGTGTGCACGTCTGTTTTACGTGTGTGCTCATCGTGCATTGCATGTGCCCCGAGAGTATCGTGCGTTTACCTGCGGCTGCGGCACAAGTTCAGGCGGCGGCACAGTGGCATGCTGCGTGGGCGGCGTGGGCTGCGTGTGCGAGGCGTGCTGCGTGGACTGCGTGTTGGGCAGCTGCGTGCGCGCCGCGTGCGAGCAGCTCGAGATGGCGCTCTGGGCGCGGTTGCAGCGGTGCTCCGGCGACTGGAAGGTCACCCATCATCGTTGTTACTATGTTAGGTTGCAGTCTACTACTGGGCAATTCCCTACCCCGGAGTGGCGTTGGTAGCTAGCCGTGTTTAAAACATGGAGTTACCTCGAAATGCACTCAAATTGCAATTAAGAGCTAAATGGTATTATTTTGTGATCTACAAAAGGCATTTGATAAGGTTTTCTTTATAATTTATTATTTTTTATACTTATAAAAGTGTATATAACAACATTATTTTAAAATTGATTTAATTGTGCTTTAGTAATATCCTGTAAAAGTCAACAGAAATAGCACAAAACAACTAAAGCCAAATGCAAATAAGGGTACGCCAAAGTTAGAATATTAGGGACTATTTCTTACTTGTTTTAAACATTCTTTGTGTATATTGATAAATGAAATCCAAGAGTACACATTTCAAATACTGCTATTTAAACGGGCAGTTACCCGCTAACCCACCATTCTAACCCACTGGTGGGTGGAGGGGTAACTCGAAAATTTTAGTAGTTACCACCCACCCACCGCGTCAAGGCTGGAATTCTTTATCGATGTGTTTTGTCGATAATGAAAAACAATATGTACGATTAAATGAATTGTTTATTAAATTAAATTGTAATATTACTTATAAACAGGTAACCAACGTGGACGAACAAAAGGGGTTTTAACATATAAACTTTTCACATAATATTAAAGCTGAAGAGTTTGTTTGTTTGGTTGTTTGGTTATATGTTTGTTTGTTTGTTTGTTTGTCTTAAGGCGCTAATATTAAGAACTACTGGTTAAAAATATTTTGTGTTGGATAATCCATCCGTCGAGGAAGGCTTTAAGCTATAGTATAACACTATGTGTGCGGTAATCGAAATACACGCGGACGATTTCTTAATAGTTCATTCTGATTTCGAGTTCCCTGTAACCCTTAGCATTTGATTTTCTGCTTTCTTGTGCAGTTCCAAATTGACGATTTGTTAGCATATTTTTTGTCTCACGTACTGATGCCCTTTATATAATAAAATATTGCCGCGATTGCGGCGTTTAAATTTTATTTCCGTGCTCATGTTCAATGTGCAAAATACGAAAAAATAATAGTTATATTTGTTATCACATGCAGCGATATTTAAAGGATAGATGACATAGAATTTTATCGTAGGTACTTTTGTTTTATGAAAGTGGCAAATGAGATATTTTGTGAAAAGGTATATACACATGTTAGGAAACTCCTTTTGTTATAATATTAAAATTTAATGTAATAAACAATTCATTTATTCGTACATATTGTTTTTCATTATCGACAAAACACATCGATAAAGAATTCCAGCTTTGACGCGGTAGGTGGGTGGGAACTACTAAAATTTTCGAGCTACCCCTCCACCCACCAGTGGGTTAGAATGGTGGGTTAGCGGGTAACTGCCCATTTAAACATCGCAACCGACAAAATTCTGGCATTTTAACTCTAAGATATCCAAACAAATAAAGGTTTCACATTTTGTTATGTATGCATGTTTGTCCAGTGCGCGTGGCTGCGTCCCCGCACCGCGCCTCACCCCGCGCCGACCCCGCGCCTCACCCCGGGCGCGTGCGTCGGTTGATTTATGATTAAAACAGTGCGTTACCAACTAGCAAGCGTTTCACTCGTACGTACCCCTACCCCAAACTTAACACATTTGCAGTGTCTTCTCAATGCAACATTAAATATTTTATGTTTTTCAAAGCAATCAAAAACATTTTAATTACACATTCAAGCAACGTCTCACCTGTAGCTGTTCCTGTTTCCATTCGTTGTCAGTTGTCTCTTCTGAGTCGTCGAATTGCGACTTCCATAGGGACACCAGAGTCAAAGCACCACCTTTCGTCACCTGTAGGCAAAATTCTCAGTTAAACTATACATATAATCCAAAAACATGATACTTAACATCAAGAAAAATATTATGGATTTCCTTGTTTAGAATATTAAAAATTGACATATTGGCTGGCTTTGGAAAAATCAATTACAATAATGACCAACTCGGTGAAAAGATATTTGAGACACAGTAAACCTTTTCTCCTGAAAAATAGGGATGTTGACACATATCACTATTAATTTCTCAACAGTTATCTACAAAAAGAAGTCGCTTTCAAGTATCTAATGCATTGCTTTGTACTCGTTTATAAGTAAGATTTGGTAATATATAAATGAAAAATTACACGTTAATTCAGTTTTCAGTTGACTTCAAAAACAATAACGTCATAGTGTGCCATTCCCTTACAAACTTCATTTATTTATTTATTTATTTATTTATTGGATATCCAACAGCAGTACAATAAGAGGTACATTAGATACACATGATAGACAAACAAAGCCAATAACAGGATATCACAACATGACTAAATTATAACAGACATCAAGTATTAACAATAATCAGATAAATCTGTAAATAATGAACTGTGTGTAGGCACCATAAAAAAAACGGAAGTGGAATCAGTAACAAGAGGAAGTGATAACTGAAAGAACGAGATCAGTAATAATTTTAGGGAATTAAGAAGCACACCCACTACTTAAAATAATCGATGTAAATTCATTATTTGGAAACGTTTTGACGGTTAATAAAAGAAATTCAAATGACTTGTAGTGTCAACATTCCCATTGTAATTTTTTTCCATTTTCGAGTTATTGCTTAATTTAATTTCATTTGATTTCGTGCCTGCAATAAAACCGTACCTGCTGCAAAGCCGAAACGTTCTCGTCGTCCATGACGGCAAACTGCGTGTAGCTCTGGTCAGCTCGCGCGCGACCGGCGCGTCTGCCGCCTGCAACCAAACACGGGGGCAGTCTATTAGTCGTGCGAGCATCGATAGGGAGGGGGGGGGGGTACTTAAAAAATCACGAAATATCACATGGGGGTGCCCTTATTTCGTGTTATATATGTATATGTTTGTCCTACTACTATTATAAAGGCGAAAGTTTGTATGTGTGGATGTATGGATGTATGGATGTATGGATGTTTGTTACTCTTTCACGTAAAAACTACAGAATGGATTTGAATGAAACTTTACCACAATATAGCTTATACATCAGAATAACACATAGGATATTGGAAATCAAAATCCACGCGGACGGAGTCGCGGGCGGCAACTAGTGTTTCATAAATACTAAACGCGATATTTAAATATGTATTTTTTTATAAATTTATTTAATTTAATTTATATACAGTAACTTTTTTGTTCAATGAAAATTCATATGGCTTATTTCATTCTTGAATAGTTAAGCTATTGATAATGGAAGAATTACAATGATTCGATTAAAACTTCCCACCGAATTATGAGAGTGGGGAAATCGGAAGTGCACTCACTTGTGCACTATAATATATCCTGCCTGAAGGGGTAATATTATTATACATAGTAGTAGTGGCGCAAGAGAGAGACCGGTGGAAGTCTCTCGTTTCGGAGGCCAAGACACACTTTGGGTCGTTGAGCCATAAAAATTAGTTAGTTAGTTAGTAAAACCTCAATCTACCCACCGTTATACATTTTCAACACAAGGCACAAAATTTAAAAACTTCTCAACAACTTTCCCTTCCACCAGTTAACGATGTAATAACGGACAATACTATTTTGTGACATTCATAACTCAAGACTATTAATAAGCATATTGAATGTATGTCATTTATTTTTAAAACAATGGTTTTAAAAGTTATTTTAAAATGCTTTGTGGAGTGAAAAATACACCGTTTGTTACGTTCAAAGACGTAACTAAGAACTAAAAGCGTACTTTTGCGTTTGAATAATACGGTATTTGACTGACAGGTCAAATCAGCTACTTTTTTGAAATGTCAAAAACGTAACCTTGTAGGAAAAATGTATGAAATATTGAATTGTGACGTCACATTTCTATAGTGTCAAATCAATACTCTTTTAATTTCAATTAGCTGTAATAATTTGTTAAAAGCTCAATAGTGCGGGATAAAAATTTGTGCTTACTTTTTGATTTCGTCATTAATGTTAGAATGTCATAATATATTTCGTTTGCAGTTAAATACCCAATTAAAATTCTGTTTTAAATTGACATATAAACAATTAAGCATCTTAAATTCATGTTATTGTACTTTGATTCTAAACAGTATATCAAAATCATTGTGGAAGTTTTGCCGACCGTAAATTTGTTTAACTTCTCAGGGAATAACGGTTCGAATTGAAAAACTATTCATGTGTTGGAGTCCATTTGACGAGGAAGGCTTTAAGCTATAAAATAAATAACACTATGTGTGGGGAAACCAAAATCCATGGGGACGAAGTCGCGGGCGGCCGCTAGTGTTGCGTACAAAACAAATAACTCACCTCTCTTGAAATGCGTGTCTGAGTGTACACTGTCTACATCGGCAACAATTCTCGGGCTCACTGCTTCACCTGAAGACAAACATACAAAAATAAATACCAAACAAATATAATACTTATTGATCTGATACAAAACAGAAATATGTCTCTGCTTTATTTTTTCTAGGTTCTAATATGTATAAACCAGTGCCCAATTTAGAACCCTGCGATACTCCTCATTTATTCGGGATCTTATTCGGACTAAATCCTTTTAACTATCTTGTAGAATACTCTACCATGCATCGAGGCATTAGCCTTTAGAAATAAATTAACGTAATACAAAATCACAAAAAAAGTAAGTCTTTAAGTAACAACTAATCAATCGAATGCTTTGCTTAAATCTATACTAATATATAAAGCTGAAGAGTTTGATTGAACGCGCTAATCGCAGGAACTAATGGTCCGATTTCAAAAAATATTTTTGTGTTGGATAGTCCATTTGACGAGGAAGGCTTTAAGCTATTGGAAATCGAAATCCACGCGGACGGAGTCGCGGGCGGCCGCTAGTATGTACATAAATAAAATCCCTCCTGCTGGTTTACTCTTTCAATGTGTCAAATATGTACAAACCAGGGCCCAATTGAGAACCTTGCGTTACTCCATAATGAATCAGAAGCTTATTTGAAGTACAAAAACCTGTTTAATTAACTTGTAGAATAATATTTTCTACACTAATCCATACTGAGACGAACTTCTTAGCTATCCATGGATTCTCCGTGCGGGTGCCGGGTCCATCGCGTGGAACAGAGAGGAATGTCAGTCGGCGCCTGGGACTACAGACCCAGCGTGTAGGTTTAAGGGGCCCCTTTATAGTATACTAGCGGCCCGTCACGCGGTTTCACCCGCGTCCCGGGGGAACTACTTCCCGTACCGGGATAAAATATAGCCTTTGTTACTCTGGGTGAATGTAGCTTTCCAACAGTGAAAGAATTTTTCAAATCTGCCAAGTAGTTTCGGAGCCTATTCAATTCATACAAACAAACAAACAAACAAAAAATCAAATCTTTCCTCTTTATAATATTTGTATAGACTAGCGATCACCATTATAAAGAGGAAATATTTGTATTTTTGTATGTAACGAATAAACTCAAAAACGACTGGACCGATTTGAATAATTCTTTCACTATTGGCTAGCTACACTATCCCCGGTGAACATAGGGTACTTTTGATCCCGGAAATGTGGGGGAAGGGAGGAATATTTTAAAAAAGTTATTACGCGCTGGTGAAACCCGGCGGAAGGCTAGTGACTAATATTCACACGATTAATGGTCGGCCCCTAACATCAAGTTATTGGATGGTGGGGGGGGGGGGGGGGGTATCGACTTTTCTGGAGAGTTACTACGATTATATTCTATTCTGGAAATACAATCTAATGTGCTTTCTCTCTCTCACGGTACTCACCAGGCGTGGCGGGCGAAGCCTGAGCAGCCAAGTCTTGCACACAAGTAGGGGGCGCTGTTACAACGCGGAGTCTCGCCAAGGTCGGGCCTCCACCTGAAATACATTAAATCGTTGGTCGAGCTACTTTGTGAACCATCTGAAGTATCTCCTCTTGAGATCCCCTGCTATTTAATTAGGGGATTTCTGAAGGGACTCGAACGTGTCTGAAAATTTATAGAGAGAATCTTTCCCATTTAAAGTACCTTTACCAAGTATGAACCCTTCATATGGTGGGGTGCGTTGAAAGGAATATTACTATAAGTATTTTTTCTTTTTCTTGGTTGGAAACATTATTTTGTTGAGTGATGATGTCTCTTCTTCTTCTTCTTCTTCTTCTTCCTAGAATTTATCCCGTTTCTATGCGGGGTCCGCTTTGACCATGATCCAGGATTTGGCAAGTCTGGTTATTACAGTGAAGCGACTGCCATCAGACCTTCGTAACCCATAGAGGGGAACCAGACAGATTGGATCATGGTTACACATTCAGATCTAACTGAACTAAAGTCAGAAATCACTGTGTTTTCCCTCACCGCCGAGCTAATGGCACCAATCCACACATAGATTTCGAAAATCCAGAGGTGTGGGCCCGGATTCGAACCGCGGACCTCACGTATGTGAGGCGCCGTCCGTACCACTAGGCCACCATCGCTCTTTGAGTGATGATGTCTGATGTCACAAAAAACGAAAAATTACTTATCATTTTCTAGGACATGTCATACATTGATTGGACTCCGTAGTTAGTATCTCACCAAACATTGGAAATAAAAATATACCAAAAGAAAGATACATATTTGAGTGAGGTAGAGCTTAGTGGAACTGCCGCTCGTCTGGGAAGAACCTCCACCTTATAGAAGACCACAGTGTCCACAGCGGACTGTTGTGCTATGTTTCTGTGAATAAGGACTCCCCAGCAGGAACATAGCACAACAGTTCAGTTCAGTTCAGTAAAGCAGTGAATTTTGACATGACATTGACAAAATTCAGCAATGACATAGCAGTTAGACCACACGCTTACGTATTGCCATCTAGTGGATTTTTCAATCGCAAACCCCCCATTGGCCATCCAGAGTGGAATGCAAGAGCTATATGCTCGCAGAGAGGAAGTGAAATATGCGTGAGACGCGAGTTGATGAGGTGGGCAACCACCGAACAGAAAGCGGTGTACACCTCTCGCAACCGCAGGCCGAGTGCGCTAACCACTGCGCCATTGAGCTTCTATGATGATGATGATGATAATGATAACGATGATGATGATAATCATAATATTAATTCTTTATTTTCAAAACTACATAGTCTGTTTTACAACTCTGCACTAAGCAAATTGCTTGTGTCGCAGAAGTCTGATTGCATTTTCAGACGATGGTGATAATGATGATGCTGATAATGATAATTATGATGATGATAATGACAATGATGCTGATGATGATGATGCTGATTATGATGATGATGATGCTAATGATGACGACGATAACAATGCCGCTTATGTTTTGATCAATAAAGATTTTTATGATTATTATTATTATCCTTTGAAGCATGCGTGGGGCCAGAGCCAACAGCGCAGAGGCTCTTTTTGTACCATTTGATCTAAATGAAATGTGTACATCTGCCAGGTTCTATCTCTGAATAAATACAGATCTAGTCAAAGACAGCACCTGGCAAATGTAAGAACTATTGCAAAATTAAAAGAAAAACTATTATTATTATTATAACTAGCGGCCCGCCCCGGCTTCGCCCGTGGTACTTGTCCACTATTTGATGGATGATATTATACATAAAAACGTTCCTCATGAGTTACTCTATCTATTAAAAAAAACCGCATCAAAATCCGTTGCGTAGTTTTAAAGATTTAAGCGTTCATAGGGACATACAACATACAACATGACAGAAAAAGCGACTTTGTTTTATACTATGTAGTGATGATGATGATGATGATGACGATCTCTAATGCTAACTCACCCGGTGCGGGCGCGCGCGGCTTGCAGGGCGGCACGCTCTGGCGCTCGGGCCGCGTCGCCGTGGGGCCCGTTACTGCTGAGTTGCTGGTCTCCTGAGGAGAAAACGTCAGGTTATAGCAGTTTACACATACCTAATGTACAGCTGTAGTGTGGTTATAAAACACACGGTATGTATGCAACCGTTATAATACCCTCCTAGCCGAATTCAGCCACGGCGGCCAATCTTACGATTAGCCACTTACGCGGGATATATTATAGTGCACAAGCACAGGTGCACTCCCTATTCCCTCACTCCCATAATTCGGTGGGACAGCAATCTGACACGACCGTAGAGAGATCAGGCGCAGGACCAACGGCTTAACGTGCTTTCCGAGGCACCGGGGTGCCTAATGTACAGTCATGACCACCAACATGTATACACATTACATACACACCGACTCTTATGTCAAAGCAGTAAAGTTCATATTTGAATGTGGCTGTTTACATGTTGGTACTCATGACTGTACAGTTGTAGTGTGGTAATAAAACACAAGATATTTGACAACCCGCTTGGTGTAATGGTCAAGATGTTGCCTATAACGCAAGAGGTCGCAGGTTCGATCTCCGCACAGGACAAACATTTGTGTACATGAACATGTCTGTTTGTCCTGGTCTGGGTGTTATATGTTAATGTATCTATTTATGTATATAGGGTATAACAAAATATACTGCAAATATTTTAAGGGCGAAATGTTTAGTGGCAGTATAATACATTGGGATAAAAAAAAGTAAATTTTAATGCCTACCAAATTTCGCATATCCTGCATTGGCCAACTTGCTCTTTTCGTCATGTGAGGGCCCCTTCTTAGGCCCCCCTCCACCACGTTGCTTTTGGGGCAGGACGAGCGTAGTAACTGTATTACACTGATAAAACATGACCAGCTGTCTCGCATAAGGCAAAACTTGTACTTTCTTCAATTATTCACTCATTTGATTTTGTTGATTTTCTCGGAAACTAGCGGATTATCACAGAGTTTTACTTACAAAATGTTTTTCATTTCCACTCAACAGTTCGCCCTAAAAATATTTGCAGTAATTTTTGTTACAACTTATATATAAAAATCGATCGCAAAATGTGTTGTGAAGGGCATAACTCAACAACGCCTGAACCAATTTGGCCAATTCTTTTTTAAAATGTTCGTTAAAGTCCAAGGATGGTTTTTACGGCGAGAAAAAATCTAATAATTGCCGGGAAAACCCTAAAAACAGCCCTTTTCTTTTTCACATACAAACGTTTTCTATGCAATTTGAGGTAAAAAAGGTAGGAACAAAAAACTGCCGGATTACAATTTTTTTTGACAGGACGAAATCTGTCGGGTCAGCTAGTCCTACTACTATTATAAAGGCGAAAGTTTGTATGTATGGATGTTTGTTACTCCTCTTAAAAACTAGTGAATGGATTTGAATGAAACATTACCACACTATAGCTTATACATCAGAATAACACTTAGGATATTGGAAATTGAAATCCACGCGGACGGAGTCGCGGGCGGCCGCTAGTATCTACTAAAACACATCACAACTAGTATCATACCTTAGCATGTCTGTCTGGGGACGGCGCGGGGGTGGTCCTAACTTCCGCCTCCTTGTCCGTCGTAGGTTTATCCGTTGTGGACTGAAACAATACATATTTTAATTAGTCAAAAAGTACTAAATAAAAAAACTAGACTGAAAAAACACATATTTTGAATAAATCGACTATCGTTATTTTGAATCTATAGTAATACTAGCGGCCCGCCCCGGCTTCGCCCGTGGTACTTGTTCACTATTTAATGGATGATATTATACATAAAAACCTTCCTCATGAGTTACTCTATCTATTAAAAAAAACCGCATCAAAATCCGTGGCGTAGTTTTAAAGATTTAAGCGTTCATAGGGACATACAACAGACAACATGACAGAAAAAGCGACTTTGTTTTATACTATGTAGTGATAATAATGCTGAAAAGATTGTTTGTTTGTTTGAACGCGCTAACCTCTGGAACTACTAGTTCGAATTGAGAAATTATTTTTTGTGTTTGTCAAGGAAGGCTTTGATAAAACATTATGTGTCCAGGAACCGAAGTCCGAAGAAGATTACGGCCCCGGGGCCGTTAATATTTTTGGCCATTTTTGTCCCTCTAAACACCCAAAAAACGCTAAATCACGAGTATTTTAAGATTAACTTAATTTAATTTAGAATGTCCCCACATCACGGATTTAACATCACATCGAATAAATTGAAAAATTAAATTGAAATTGAAATCACATTTCAGATCAGTAATTGCATATTTGCCGAACAAAATAAATCCAGGTACCATACCATGTTACAGTCTAAACTCAAAACCAGTCAAAATCAGTTTGGTCAAACACAGTCAAACGTGGTGCGGGAAAAACCACTTTTGTCTGATTTTAATAGTCAAAAGTAATTGTGACCGGTTTATGAGTATTGACTGTATTACTGGAGACACTGACTACGAAACCGAGGGTCGCGGGTTCGATTCCCGCTAGGGGCAAATGTTTGTGTGATGAACATCGGCATTTGTACTCGAGTCATGGATGTTTATAAATGTTTTTAAGTATGACTATCCGTTCCCTAGCTTCCATAGTACAAGCTTCGTGCTTGGTTTGGGGATAGGCAATTGGTGTGTTAGTCCAAGGCATTTATTATTTATTATTATTAATTATGAACCGATTTGAAAAAATCTTTTTTCGGCTTATAGGTCACATTAAAATTTACTTTTAGTTTTAATTTTTAGTTATTTTTTGTGTTCTCGCATTTGAAGTATATTTTTTTTTGTAAAGTAATAATCTGAGGTAATAACTCACATATCCATTAACATGGTGCGTGGGCGCGTGTCTCGGCGAGGCCGGCGCCGCTCGTTTCTCCTGCTTGTCCTTCTGCGGGTTCGTCTGTGTGTCCGTCACTACGCCGGTCGCTTCCGTCTCTAGGCGGCGGCGGGTCTGGTGACGAAGAGAAGTTATTTACCAAAAGAATAAATAATCAATACATAGTATAAAACAAAGTCGCTTTCGCTGTATGTAAGCATACATACGGATGCTTAGATCTTTAAAACTACGCAACGGATTTTGACGCGGTTCTTTTAATAGATAGAGTGATTCTTAAGGAAGGTTTGTATGTATAATAAATGCATAATATAGGAGAGAAACACTAATAAACTTAGTTGCACCCGTGCGAAGTCGGGGCGGGTCGCTAGTAATAAATAAATAAATACTTCACAACATCACATACATTGATCTGACCCCGTGTTAAGAAGCTTAAGCACTTGTGTTACAGACATCAGAATCAACAGTGGTATTACAAATATACTTACATAGATACATATAACACCCAGACCAGGACAATCAGACATGTTCATGCACACAAATTTCTCCTGTGCGGGGATCGAACCCGCGACCTCTTGCGTAATAGGCAACATCTTGACCATTACACTAAGCGGGTCGTCAAGATAAGGTGGTTCCTGTTGTGTATGCTCTCCCGGACGCGTGTATCGGTCGATTTATGATATTAAACAGTGTGTTACCAACTAGCAAGCGTTTCGCACGTATCCCTACGCCCGAAACATAACAGTTCCTGTGACAGGTGTACTTTGCTTCGCTTCGCGTGGTAAGAGAAGTTTTACCTCATAAGGAAGCAAAAAAAAATCAAGCTAAGTTTGTTCCTGAACTACTAATGTGGCGACACCATCTACATAGTCAAAAAATAATTCGTTCTGAAACAACTCAACAGATGGCGCTGGAACGCACTGCTATATTTCCATACAAACCTACATCTCGCAAGCAGAGTTTTCACGCGAATTAGAATTTATGATTGGGGCTTACATATGCAGTAAATATATGTATTAAGATTTTCCTAACTAATGGGAGAATCCGTTAATCACAAAAAACTTATCTTCCTATTTTTCCTGATGTTCTTGCGGAGAAAAGTTTTTTGCGATTTCTGACATTTCTGGTACTCAAACCTTAGAAGCTCCCATAGAATATTTTGATCCATACATGACAAACAATCGTTTGCAATAAGAAAAAAAACATCTTTGGGTTTTTCAGTACCTACCAAATGTATGGTAAAAGTTTTTTGTCATTACCAGATTGTCCCATTAGTTAGGAAAAATCTATATACATATAGATAGAAGAGATAATGCAGCTTAAGCGTTAAGTAAATAACAAGGAGAAATTCGTCAGGTCTACTAACGGCCTCGGTAGCTTAGTGGTCAGAGCGCTTGCCTGGATTGCAAGAGGCGCTGGGTTCGATTCCCGCTTGAGCCACATGAGGTCAGATGAATTTTTCTTTATTTATTATTATAAATACTAGCGGCCCGTCACGCGGTTTCACCCGCGTCCCGGGGGAACTACTTCCCGTACCGGGATAAAATATAGCCTATGTTACTCTGGGTGAATGTAGCTTTCCAACAGTGAAAGAATTTTTCAAATCTGCCAAGTAGTTTCGGAGCCTATTCAATTCATACAAACAAACAAACAAACAAAAAATCAAACCTTTCCTCTTTATAATATTTGTATAGATTAAACATTATATACATGTATATATTTAATGTCTATATAAATTAAATTAACCCCTAACAAATCGGACATAAGAAGTGTCTGTCGAAGATAGGTTTTTTTTGAGCCATCCCGTTATTCCTAAATAACTAATAATAATATACTCACATTGTCCGGCTGTGTGTCTGTAGGCAACGCATGGTCGGGAGTGGGGTGGACGGCGGCGCGCGTACGAGACACAGACACCGCCTGTACAAAACATTACAATAGTTAAGTACAGAAATTAGAACAAGTAGGAATTAACAAATAAACCACCTTTGTGACATCCATCACAAAAAAACACAATAGGGGAGATCAGAAAATATATGTCCCATCGCCCCAGTTGTATTGCCCCTAGCAGAATTCGAACCCGCGACTCTTGGTTTTGTAGCCAGGGTCTTTGACTACTACACCAGCCGGCCCGAAAATTGCTTGGTACTTAATATGGCACATTAAAAAATTAGAGAGGTACCCTACAAAAACAGTATAGTATAGTATAGTTACAAAAAATGTTTTGCTAAATCTATTCGCTCTAATATTATGTAAACAAAAATGATTCAATAAATATTTTTTATCACAAAAAAATCCTAGTCATATCACAACATCATTTCATGAGTATATTCATCACAAATGAAACCCACATATCATATTATAATGACTCAAAATCTCACAGAAATGTAATGAAACGGCATCTTTTAATGGAGAATGGACTAAAATATGGTACAAAATGGGTCGTAATGGCACAAGATGGAACACAATAGGACATTTGCAACATTTAACATTCTCTCACCGATTTAAATGCTCATTTCTATTGTTCCTTCACATCTTAAATATAAATATTCCTGGAAAATATATTTAGTAATCAGAATCGAGAAATCAAAATTGAATTCTTTCATAAACATCACACAAAAAAATTCTCTTAACGGGATTCGAACCCGCGACTTTTGGTTTTGTAGCTAGGGTCTCTAACTAGACCATAGAGCCTGTGAAAATAGGCTACTACTAGGATACTTTTACTTCATTCACACTGCATCTTCCTAGCTTTTATCCCGTTTCTGTGTAAGTCCGCTTTGACCAGGATTCAGGATTTGGCGAGTCTGGTTATTACAGTGAAGCGACTGCCATCAGACCTTTGTAACCCTTAGAGGGGAACCACACGGTGTTGTCCCTCACCGCCGAAGTAATGGTACAAATCCTCACATAGATTCGAAAAATCCAGAGATGTGGCACCGGATTTGAACCAAGGACCTCATGTATGTTCCGTACCACTAGGCTACCATCGTTGTTACTCTATAACACGCTGTTATTCAGGTTATAGGCACCGTGCGTAGTGATAATTCATATTCATAACTTTTACTCTCAATGTCGGTAATTCTACTGTCAACCACGGAAAAACACGGTGCCTTATTCTGCCATCTAGTGACTCATATTCGAAACTTTTACGCTCAATGTCAAATTTTACTGTCAAACCACGGAAAAAAAATCGGGATTTTAGCGCCCTCTATAGTTTCTGCACGGTGCCTATATAACGTAAATAAAATAAAACAAATCCAACTCACATCCTTCTCCCAATCGTACGGATCCGCGTCTCTCACACCCCGTCTCTTACAACATCTCTCCAACAACGAAGCCAACATGTTGTAGTCCGGAGTGTCGGCATACTCCAACTGTTGAACATGTTCGAGGAACTGACGGAGTTCTGATGGTAGATGCTTGAGGAGGAGACGGTGGTCGTACTTCTCTTTCATGAGGCCGACCTGGAAGTAAAATAAAATAAATTTAGCCAGAACCCATCTTTGTAACGAAACCATGATTTCAAATGATGGAGGCCTTAGCCCTGCAGTGGGACATTAATAAGCTGAAACAAATAAATACGGTATTTATTTGTTTCAGCTCCCGGGACACTTCCGTGGCAGCAGAAGCTGAGCTTCTTCCCTTTGTCTAATTTTAATTTAGTTTTTTATTATTTATATACTGTTTGCTGTGTAACTTTTGTAGCCAATAAATAAATTCTTATTCTTATTCTTATTCTTATTTGACTGACAGGTCAAATCAATAACTTTTTTAAATGTCAAAAACGTTACCTTGTTGGAAAAAATGTATGAAATATTGAATTGTGACGTCAAATTTCTGTAGTGTCAAATCAATACTCTTCTAATTTCAATTAGCTGTAATCATTTGTTAAAAGCTCAATAGTAACTGTGGCATAAAAAAAATGTGCTTATTTTTGATTTCGTCTTTAATGTTAGAATGTCATAATTAATTTCGTATGCAGACAAATACCCAAAACACACAAATTAAGCTCGAAGCTTGTACTATGGACGCTAGGGAACGGATAGACATATGTACTTGAATACTTTTTGCATTCATCACTCGAGAACAAATGCCGATGTTCATCACACAAATATTTGCCCCTAGCGGAATTTGAACCCGCGACGCTGAGTTTAGTATCCAGGGCTTCAGATCAGACTGGGCTAATAATAATAATATCTACGTCTTTTGCTACCTTGTAAGTGTTAACAAAACACTATATTACATAACTGTACATAACGAAGCAATAAATGATTTATGAATCCAATGCACTGCTTTTGAGCCACTAGAATCCAGAGCCCGATATGGCACACCTAAGACTATATAGCCCCAACTTTTGGCATACCCTAAAATCTAATTCCCAACTGTCCAAGTCTTCAACTTCCTATTTCACCACTTTTGGCACATGCTTAAGTCTGTTTCCCCATGTGGAACACGTTACACCATAAAACCTAGTGCCCATATATGGTACACCCTAAAACTCTAGTTCCCCACTTCCGGCTCATCCTAAACTCTAGTACCGCACATATGACACATCCTAAACTCTAGTTCCCCACATATGGCACATCCTATACTCTAGTTCCCCACATATGGCACATCCTAAACTCTAGTTCCCCACATATGGCACATCCATTAATCTAGTTCCCCATATATGGCACATCCAAAAATGTAAAACCCCACTTATGGCACATCCTAAACTCTAGTTCCCCACATATGGCACATCCATTAATCAAGTTCCCCATATATGGCACATCCAAAAATGTAAAACCCCACTTATAGCACATCCTAAACTCTAGTGACCCACAAATGGCACGTTCAAACTCTTGTTACCCACAAATGGCACATGCTAAAGTCTAGTGCCCCCAAATTATGGCATAACCTAAAATCAGGTTTGCAATGTGTGGGTTGAGCCCTAACTTTTGGGGCACCCTAAAACCTAAAATACGCACCTGCTCCTTATCCTTAATCTTCCTCCAGGGCAGCTGTCCGTTCACAAACTCGACCAGCATGTAGAAAAGGGACCAGAGGTCGTCGTGGCGACCCATCTCCTTGTTTTTGTGTGCGTTGATGGATGCGTATCTGACTGTGCCTGGAAAAAACAACAAAACATAAATAAGTTAATATGAATAAGTGGGATATTGGCGAAGCATTATATGATTCTCTAGTAAAGTAAAGTATCAGCCTAATTAATGGCCCACAGAAGGGAAAAGGCCTCCATAATTTAAATAAATAAAAATAAAAAGTAAAATAAAAATTAGTTTTCGTTACAAAGATGGGATCTTCCTCTAGTGAAAGAAGTAATTTATTTATATGGGAGCACCCATTTGAGTTACTTACTCATTATCATGAGATCATCTCATGTATTTTTTTTTTGAGTGGATACATTTCGCTTTCATTTTCAATTTAAATATTTCTACGAAAGGAAATCAACCGTATATTAAGGTATTTATTTTATTTGTTGTAGCTTAATGTAGGACGTCCTTAAAAGTAGCGATTTGCGCATGACAGCTGCATACGAGTTGCAGCAGATGATCGAGATGTAGACTGTGACGACATCCTAATGATGACGATTCTGTTCATAATGATGATGATGATGGTGATGATGATGATGATGATGTGTCTCACCTCGGAAGCCGGCAGCCGCCCTTGGAGGCCGCACCTGCCCGTTGCTCGTGGTGTACTGACGCGCCAATCCGAAGTCGAGCATGTAAACCTTGCGACAGTTGGAAGGGTGACGTCCTATGCTGAAGTTACTCTGGAAATAGTAAAAGGAATAGAATGAAGGTTTGCCAAGTGAAAAATCCGCTTGATGGCAGTAGGAAGGCTTAGGGTCCAACTGGTATGTGCTTAGTGAATTTTGAATTTTGACATGACATTGACAGATTTGTCAAAATTCACCAATGACATAGCACTTAGACCCCACACCTATGTATTGGTTTCTAGCGGATTTTCCAATCGCAAACCCCCTCATTAAAAACATCCTCCATGCTTTGGAAGGCACGTTTGCACTATTAGTTTTACTGTTTTATAAAAAAAAATGTGTAACTGTGTGTATGCAATAATTAAATAAATAAATAGTAGTCCTTAGAAACCACCAATCAACACTGGCCGTTTATCTTACGAACTTGACTGCATTCAAAATTAATTGAAACCCTTACGTCATAGGAGAAATTAAAACACAGCTATTATTACGCTTTTATCAAATTATTACTTTTAATCGGAACTAAAAAAAGTATTGATTTGTCAATACTAACTTGTGACGTTATAGCTTAGTATTTCATACAGTTTCCTATAGAAGTTTATGTTTTTGACAATAAATAAAAGATAGGGATTTGAGCTGTCAGTCAAATACCGTACTGGGCTTCCAAAACGGTTTAAACTTAACTCACTCTCAAAAGATACTTAAAAACATCAATATTCTTTTCCAGTTTTCAATGGTAAAATAATACTTCAGAAACATTGCTAATACTACTTACAGGTTTAATATCACGATGAAGAAACCCGACAGAATGTATGGAGTCTATCGCCTTGAGTATTTGGAGACCCAGCCTGGAACAAAACATAAACGTTAATAAACGATATGACATAATAAAAAGTACTTTTTTAATAACCCTTATTATCTTTTCATGAGGTTCAAAATATGTAAAAAGTTTTGGGGATTGTGATAGTCTGCAACAAAATCGATCCATGGTGTGTAAACGTGCACAATTAACAACGGTTTGCACAGGGTATCACACAGTTTTAACCACGAGCACAGTTAATGCGCGGCGTAGCTCGGCCAGGTTGCGGCCCTGCAGCTGCATCACCACTAGCACAGGTTGCACACGGCACAGCTAGCACAGTCCCGCACACCCTGCACAGTCCCGCACAGACCTGAGCGTGGTGGAGAGCGAGAAGGCGCCCCTGGGCTGCGCGCGCCGCAGCTCGGCCAGGTTGCGGCCCTGCAGCTGCATCACCACTAGCACAGGTTGCACACGGCACAGCTAGCACAGTCCCGCACACCCTGCACAGTCCCGCACAGACCTGAGCGTGGTGGAGAGCGAGAAGGCGCCCCTGGGCTGCGCGCGCCGCAGCTCGGCCAGGTTGCGGCCCTGCAGCTGCATCACCACTAGCACAGGTTGCACACGGCACAGCTAGCACAGTCCCGCACACCCTGCACAGTCCCGCACAGACCTGAGCGTGGTGGAGAGCGAGAAGGCGCCCCTGGGCTGCGCGCGCCGCAGCTCGGCCAGGTTGCGGCCCTGCAGCTGCATCACCACTAGCACAGGTTGCACACGGCACAGCTAGCACAGTCCCGCACACCCTGCACAGTCCCGCACAGACCTGAGCGTGGTGGAGAGCGAGAAGGCGCCCCTGGGCTGCGCGCGCCGCAGCTCGGCCAGGTTGCGGCCCTGCAGCTGCATCACCACTAGCACAGGTTGCACACGGCACAGCTAGCACAGTCCCGCACACCCTGCACAGTCCCGCACAGACCTGAGCGTGGTGGAGAGCGAGAAGGCGCCCCTGGGCTGCGCGCGCCGCAGCTCGGCCAGGTTGCGGCCCTGCAGCTGCATCACCACTAGCACAGGTTGCACACGGCACAGCTAGCACAGTCCCGCACACCCTGCACAGTCCCGCACAGACCTGAGCGTGGTGGAGAGCGAGAAGGCGCCCCTGGGCTGCGCGCGCCGCAGCTCGGCCAGGTTGCGGCCCTGCAGCTGCATCACCACTAGCACAGGTTGCACACGGCACAGCTAGCACAGTCCCGCACACCCTGCACAGTCCCGCACAGACCTGAGCGTGGTGGAGAGCGAGAAGGCGCCCCTGGGCTGCGCGCGCCGCAGCTCGGCCAGGTTGCGGCCCTGCAGCTGCATCACCACTAGCACAGGTTGCACACGGCACAGCTAGCACAGTCCCGCACACCCTGCACAGTCCCGCACAGACCTGAGCGTGGTGGAGAGCGAGAAGGCGCCCCTGGGCTGCGCGCGCCGCAGCTCGGCCAGGTTGCGGCCCTGCAGCTGCATCACCACTAGCACAGGTTGCACACGGCACAGCTAGCACAGTCCCGCACACCCTGCACAGTCCCGCACAGACCTGAGCGTGGTGGAGAGCGAGAAGGCGCCCCTGGGCTGCGCGCGCCGCAGCTCGGCCAGGTTGCGGCCCTGCAGCTGCATCACCACTAGCACAGGTTGCACACGGCACAGCTAGCACAGTCCCGCACACCCTGCACAGTCCCGCACAGACCTGAGCGTGGTGGAGAGCGAGAAGGCGCCCCTGGGCTGCGCGCGCCGCAGCTCGGCCAGGTTGCGGCCCTGCAGCTGCATCACCACTAGCACAGGTTGCACACGGCACAGCTAGCACAGTCCCGCACACCCTGCACAGTCCCGCACAGACCTGAGCGTGGTGGAGAGCGAGAAGGCGCCCCTGGGCTGCGCGCGCCGCAGCTCGGCCAGGTTGCGGCCCTGCAGCTGCATCACCACTAGCACAGGTTGCACACGGCACAGCTAGCACAGTCCCGCACACCCTGCACAGTCCCGCACAGACCTGAGCGTGGTGGAGAGCGAGAAGGCGCCCCTGGGCTGCGCGCGCCGCAGCTCGGCCAGGTTGCGGCCCTGCAGCTGCATCACCACTAGCACAGGTTGCACACGGCACAGCTAGCACAGTCCCGCACACCCTGCACAGTCCCGCACAGACCTGAGCGTGGTGGAGAGCGAGAAGGCGCCCCTGGGCTGCGCGCGCCGCAGCTCGGCCAGGTTGCGGCCCTGCAGCTGCATCACCACTAGCACAGGTTGCACACGGCACAGCTAGCACAGTCCCGCACACCCTGCACAGTCCCGCACAGACCTGAGCGTGGTGGAGAGCGAGAAGGCGCCCCTGGGCTGCGCGCGCCGCAGCTCGGCCAGGTTGCGGCCCTGCAGCTGCATCACCACTAGCACAGGTTGCACACGGCACAGCTAGCACAGTCCCGCACACCCTGCACAGTCCCGCACAGACCTGAGCGTGGTGGAGAGCGAGAAGGCGCCCCTGGGCTGCGCGCGCCGCAGCTCGGCCAGGTTGCGGCCCTGCAGCTGCATCACCACTAGCACAGGTTGCACACGGCACAGCTAGCACAGTCCCGCACACCCTGCACAGTCCCGCACAGACCTGAGCGTGGTGGAGAGCGAGAAGGCGCCCCTGGGCTGCGCGCGCCGCAGCTCGGCCAGGTTGCGGCCCTGCAGCTGCATCACCACTAGCACAGGTTGCACACGGCACAGCTAGCACAGTCCCGCACACCCTGCACAGTCCCGCACAGACCTGAGCGTGGTGGAGAGCGAGAAGGCGCCCCTGGGCTGCGCGCGCCGCAGCTCGGCCAGGTTGCGGCCCTGCAGCTGCATCACCACTAGCACAGGTTGCACACGGCACAGCTAGCACAGTCCCGCACACCCTGCACAGTCCCGCACAGACCTGAGCGTGGTGGAGAGCGAGAAGGCGCCCCTGGGCTGCGCGCGCCGCAGCTCGGCCAGGTTGCGGCCCTGCAGCTGCATCACCACTAGCACAGGTTGCACACGGCACAGCTAGCACAGTCCCGCACACCCTGCACAGTCCCGCACAGACCTGAGCGTGGTGGAGAGCGAGAAGGCGCCCCTGGGCTGCGCGCGCCGCAGCTCGGCCAGGTTGCGGCCCTGCAGCTGCATCACCACTAGCACAGGTTGCACACGGCACAGCTAGCACAGTCCCGCACACCCTGCACAGTCCCGCACAGACCTGAGCGTGGTGGAGAGCGAGAAGGCGCCCCTGGGCTGCGCGCGCCGCAGCTCGGCCAGGTTGCGGCCCTGCAGCTGCATCACCACTAGCACAGGTTGCACACGGCACAGCTAGCACAGTCCCGCACACCCTGCACAGTCCCGCACAGACCTGAGCGTGGTGGAGAGCGAGAAGGCGCCCCTGGGCTGCGCGCGCCGCAGCTCGGCCAGGTTGCGGCCCTGCAGCTGCATCACCACTAGCACAGGTTGCACACGGCACAGCTAGCACAGTCCCGCACACCCTGCACAGTCCCGCACAGACCTGAGCGTGGTGGAGAGCGAGAAGGCGCCCCTGGGCTGCGCGCGCCGCAGCTCGGCCAGGTTGCGGCCCTGCAGCTGCATCACCACTAGCACAGGTTGCACACGGCACAGCTAGCACAGTCCCGCACACCCTGCACAGTCCCGCACAGACCTGAGCGTGGTGGAGAGCGAGAAGGCGCCCCTGGGCTGCGCGCGCCGCAGCTCGGCCAGGTTGCGGCCCTGCAGCTGCATCACCACTAGCACAGGTTGCACACGGCACAGCTAGCACAGTCCCGCACACCCTGCACAGTCCCGCACAGACCTGAGCGTGGTGGAGAGCGAGAAGGCGCCCCTGGGCTGCGCGCGCCGCAGCTCGGCCAGGTTGCGGCCCTGCAGCTGCATCACCACTAGCACAGGTTGCACACGGCACAGCTAGCACAGTCCCGCACACCCTGCACAGTCCCGCACAGACCTGAGCGTGGTGGAGAGCGAGAAGGCGCCCCTGGGCTGCGCGCGCCGCAGCTCGGCCAGGTTGCGGCCCTGCAGCTGCATCACCACTAGCACAGGTTGCACACGGCACAGCTAGCACAGTCCCGCACACCCTGCACAGTCCCGCACAGACCTGAGCGTGGTGGAGAGCGAGAAGGCGCCCCTGGGCTGCGCGCGCCGCAGCTCGGCCAGGTTGCGGCCCTGCAGCTGCATCACCACTAGCACAGGTTGCACACGGCACAGCTAGCACAGTCCCGCACACCCTGCACAGTCCCGCACAGACCTGAGCGTGGTGGAGAGCGAGAAGGCGCCCCTGGGCTGCGCGCGCCGCAGCTCGGCCAGGTTGCGGCCCTGCAGCTGCATCACCACTAGCACAGGTTGCACACGGCACAGCTAGCACAGTCCCGCACACCCTGCACAGTCCCGCACAGACCTGAGCGTGGTGGAGAGCGAGAAGGCGCCCCTGGGCTGCGCGCGCCGCAGCTCGGCCAGGTTGCGGCCCTGCAGCTGCATCACCACTAGCACAGGTTGCACACGGCACAGCTAGCACAGTCCCGCACACCCTGCACAGTCCCGCACAGACCTGAGCGTGGTGGAGAGCGAGAAGGCGCCCCTGGGCTGCGCGCGCCGCAGCTCGGCCAGGTTGCGGCCCTGCAGCTGCATCACCACTAGCACAGGTTGCACACGGCACAGCTAGCACAGTCCCGCACACCCTGCACAGTCCCGCACAGACCTGAGCGTGGTGGAGAGCGAGAAGGCGCCCCTGGGCTGCGCGCGCCGCAGCTCGGCCAGGTTGCGGCCCTGCAGCTGCATCACCACGTAGTTGAAGCGCGCGTTGCGGCCGCATCCGATGAAGCGGCACACGTGCTCCTTTCCTGAGGACAAAGATAACCATAAACATCATTATATTCATCAATAAAAAGAGCGATGGTGGCCTAGTGTTACAGATCGCGCCTCACATACGTGGTTCGAATCCAGGCTCTCGCAATCCTCGAATTCACCTCTGGATTTTTCGAAATATATGTGTGGACTTGTGCCATTATAATAATAATAATAATAATAATATTTATTAATTTCAGATAAAGATCCATACAGGGTTGTTAGTCAAATTACTTATGCTATGTTAGTACATTAAAAACAAAACCAAAAAACAAGCAGGAAAAAGATTTAAAAAGTTCAGTTCATGAACTTGAATGTCCCACCCACATGCATTTTAATCCAATGCCTCTGAATGGGACAGTCAAGTCTCCCCTGAACTACCCTCAGGACACCATTGGTGGCCTCCCGTAATCTACGTAACATCGATGCAGTTCGCTTCCTCAAGATGCTGTGGAAGCCGTCCACACTTGCTTCAGCGAACATGCTCGACGCACTGCAATATCTGGGAAGACCCATCAGAATCCTGAAGGCATTATTATATTGCACGCGCAGTGCATTGATGGTCTTCTGCGTATAGTCACACCACAAGCTGCAGGTGTAGAAGGTCTGGCAGTACGCCTTAAAAAGGGTGATTTTAACTTCCCTTGTACACCTAGCAAACCTACGAACAATCATATTGCATCGGACCGCCAATGCCCTGCGCTCCCGCTCTATATCATTGTTATCATTGAGATCCTCGTTAACAATGTGTCCCAAGTATTTAAATTGAGACACTCTATTTAAAGGTACACCAAGTAGTTTAATGGTCGGTACAGACAGAGGCTTCTTATTGTTCACTCGGAACACCATTAGCTCACTCTTTTTCGTGTTATAGAGGAGTCCATGCTCGGTGGCATAACGTTCACATATAGCCAGCAGTCTACGCAACGCACTCACCGATGGGCTCAGCAACACCATATCATCGGCATAACTTATACTATTGATAATAAGTCCGTCAACAGAACAGCCTACCCTGGTACCACTCAGCGCATCGATGAGCCCGTCTACATAAAGGCTGAACAGCAAAGGCGAGGTCAATCCCCCCTGCCTCACCCCGCATTCCAGCACATACTCATCAGACAGTTCTCCAGACCACCTGACCTGGTTAACCTGATGACCATACCAATATTTGAGTGTGGCAATTAGTTCCTCTGGAATTGATCTTTCGCGCAACTTTGTCCAAAGTATTTTATAATCAACCAGGTCAAATGCCTTGGAGAGATCCAGAAAAGCAGCATACACAGGTGTCTGTCTCTGGGTGTAGTACTTCACAGTATGCTTCAGCGACAGCACAGCACTCTCTGTTGACAAGCCGGTTCGAAACCCAAATTGTGCATTGTTTGGCTGTATGAGGCTACTAAGCCGTCGCTCAAGCAGACCATCAAGTACCTTCGCCAATATATTCGCCAGAGATATAGGTCTGTAGTTGCATCTGTCTGATATATCACCCGTCTTATTTTTTACAATCGGAACAACAACAGTCCTCATTAGTTCCGCAGGTAAATAGGTATGCCTAATACAAAAAGTATATAACAAGGCCAGGACTCTCGGGAGATGCGGTCCAGCATTTTTAAGGTGCTCGACACTGAGGCCATCATGCCCTGGTGATTTTCCTCTGGACATCTGCTTAAGAATTAGTTTGACATCCTTAGCTGTAATTTGGACAGGTTCACCAGACATAACGGCCCCACCGGTGCTCACCTCCTCCTCTACTTTACGCTGCAATATCGACGCGACTTTAAAGTGGCTCTTAAATAGGTTCGCTATCTCCCTCGGTTCACTGACCCCACCAACACTAACGGATGCGGCCGGCCTAGGACTCAGTTTATTAGTTTGCTTCCAGAAACTAGAAAAAGCTTTCGTGTTGTGTCGGGAAGCCAAATTGTCCATTTTTATTTGGTCTTGATTTACTTGACAGGCTTTCAATTTCGACTTAAATATTTTACGCGTCTCACACATAACCCGATACAAGCATCCACCTCTTGGTCTCCCGTGCCATACCCAGTCAAGGAACGCCTGCCTTGCCCTTTCGTGCGCACCCTTAACAAACTTATTCCAGCCCGCGATGCAACGGCCTCTTTTTTTTTTACTGTTGTGCTCGACACTACTAAGCTCGGCCGCTTCCCTAAGCGTTTTCACAATTTTACAATATAGCTCATCGATTACCACTCTATGATCATAGTTCACACACATCTGATCGCAGCATGCACTCAAATCTTCAGGAAAGTCAATCTCTCTTAGCATCATAGTACATCGCTTACGATATGACTCGATTTGAAGTTGGTCTCTTTCACCCCATAAAACTTTATTGGCCATTATGTTTTGTGGCAAATTGGATGGAGTCTGCCCTAAAATCTCAAAATGCACATTTAATACCAGTGGGAGATGATCAGACCAGTAGGTATCGCCATAAACTTCGACACTATCTACAGTATGCATCGCCGCCTCGGTAACAATGCAATGGTCGAGCCAGCTGGTGGTCCCGTATACATCACTTATAAAAGTATATGTGCCCGACTCAACCCCTAGTTTTTGTACATCTATACAACACCAGTTCTGGTCGGTACAAAAATTGTCTAACTCCCTACCAAATAACTCTTTTGGGTCTGCATTAAAATCACCCAGTATAAAGACTGACTCCAAGTTAGAACTTTCTACTATAGCTGCCAACTCGCTCATACAATCACAAAACTCTGTTAAATTGTCATAACTATTAGTAGGCATATAAACACACATAATCAATATCGATCTATCCGCCAGGTCTACTCTTATGGCACAGATTCGGTCACTACTACATTCCACCACAGACACGGCAGTAAATATGGATTTTCTCCATAGAAGAGCAACCCCCCCGTATGGACGGCCCCTGACCAGTTTAGTTACATCTATGGAGGACTTTCCATGGTAACCGAATTCTGTACTTATTTCACCCAGCATTGGCAATTCGGTAGGTGATAACCATGTCTCTTGAAGTGCTATAATATCTACAGTTTTACAAAGAGATCGTACACATTCAATAGATCTATTTACATTTTTACAATTAAAACTTACTAGTTTAGTTTCTACATTAATTTTATTAATTTCGCTATTCATTTTGTCTTAAATTATTCAATTACTAAATCTTTTATTAAAATTTACATACCTTCGAAAACCAACACCGTTAGGCCACAGATTTTCGTCCATAAAAACAGATAACGTTTCCTTAGGTATTAAAAACTTATAGGCCACGTAATTCCTTTTTTGTTTCATATCTATCTTTTGCAGACATACACTAATTCCCGTTTTATTCTCTATGTAACTACTAATGTCGTCAACAGAAGACTCCACATCTATATTATAAATATAAAAAGGAATATTCACTTCTGCCGCCTTGAATTTACAAGCAGGGGTTTCCGCTATTCCTTTTTTACCGACAAATCTATTTCGTAGACGTTTGCGTTGCACTAAAAGCCACTCCTCCTTTGGTTTCCCCGGTTTAAAAACACCGTCCCTTGCTACATCAGACATTAATCGACGCTCACCATTCACCGCGCCACACGCCGCATCTACGTTAACAAACCCGTTCTCAGTATTCGAGACCGTGGTGATTGAGGGACGACGCGCAGCTAACGACGGTGCGCAGGTAGCCGGTCCCGTCGAAACCGCGGTAGGGGCCTCCACGCGCTGCTGAGATCCGTCACCTGTTGCCGGGCCAGTTTTTTCATTCGTCAAGGACGTTTGCGCGAGCGAAACCGTTGAGTCATTGCAAATATCAGCTGATGTATTTACCGTCGCTGTTTGTGCGTTACTTGGACTGTGTTGCGCGCTGTTATTAACATTTATCGACCGGTATTCTCCCGTAGATATATGTGGTAACCCAATTGGGCCACTCTCGTAATCAAAGCTGTTTATAAATGCCCCTCTTTTTTTACAGTTAACATGAGGATTTATTTGTGTATTTAACTCAATCAGCATGTCCTTAGAGACGTAAGTCTCCTTTATTGTATCAATCTCATGCTGTAATTTTATAATATCTTTAAGCAATCGTGAAGCATCGACATGATCGAAGGTCACTGGAGGCAACTTCTGTAGATCTCTCGCAACAAATATTGGCAGCTTCTCAGGATCTGTCTCCTTAATGACTGCAATAATATCCTCGATATTTCTAATATTCTTGCCGTCTTTCTTTCTCTTTATCTTGCGTCTAGCCGGTTCTGTCACTTGGTTGAACAGCAGTTCTTTCGCCTGTGCTATTTCCTCTTCAGTGAAAGTGGTGGTAATTAACCGCACTATACTCTCTTCATCCATTATATCAGCTTTATTTTGAATAAAAGCCAAAAGCTCCGAGATTACTATATCACAACTATTACATTTCACGATACGCGAAGCCATTTTCAAACAGAAAGATGACCGACACGGAATGCTCGCTGAGTGCGTGCGCTTGTTATAATATAATAAAAAGTGAAAATAATGAATTAAGCCTAAGATTGTATTTCATGATACATATTACGATAATGTAATTATAAAATAATAATTGTATTAATAATTTAAGATCAATCACATGTAAAATATTAATTAAGCGGATGAATATTGTATTGTATTCTACGACATTACTACGGGGCGTCCGGTTTCACAAGCGCCGCGCCACATGGTTGGGTGGGGGGCGGTTTGTGAAAGCAGTCCGACTGGCCAGCGCGGCTGGTGGGGGACGGCTTATAAAAGCGACCCGACCGAGCCGAGCGGGCTCAGTCAGTCTTGAGGTTCTGTTGCCTCTGGGTAGTCTTCAGGTTCAGTTGCCTCTGGGCCGTCATAGTGTAAACATCGGACAAACAGGGTAATATCTTTACTTTACTACTTCACTATTGTGTAATAATTATATGTAGTGAGTCATGTGTTAAGGCCAGTTATGTACTGGGAATTAAAATTTATTGGTGTAAATATTGATGTTAAATAAGATTAATTATTCGTAATTAATGATGTAAAGAATGCCGTTACTATTGTAACAAATAATATCAATATTTGAAAAAGCAGCTGTCGAGTTTCTTGCCGATTCTTCTCGACAGTAGTGCCATCCGAATCGGTGGTAGACTCATCATTGTTATTTTATGAATAAAGGTAAAATAATAGTTCCTTGATAGACCTTCAATGATAATATGGCTAAATTAATAAAATGCTTAACAATAAATAAATTAGTCGTTATATTTGATGCTTTTCTTTGATGCTTATTAACATCCATTGCTATAATTGAGTTTTTATAGAAATATAAATATAATTAATTAATTAAATACCCTTTAAAATCTAACATCAGAAGTGGGATTATTTCTCAAGCTCACACCATGGGATAAAGAATCTCGTGTCTAATACCTGATAGTATAAGTTTCAGAATGGTTGCTGCATCCAGCGAGACCCTTCGAAGCTAAAGACCGGGAGCTGTGGATGAAGAAGAGGCGCTTCCGATATTCGACCCGCTTAGTCCGGTGAGCTGTATTGTTTACATGATTTGATGCTTCCTCGTTTTTATTATCGAGCTTACAATGTTGTTGCTATAACTGATATTGAGTAAACACAATTAATTAGTACCTAAATAATTGAATTAAAACTGCACTAGCAGAATTAAGATATTTTGTGACTGACGATGAAGTATCAAAGTCAAAATATAAACTCATTGCAATGCTATAAAATCAACTAAGAATAAAAAGGATATATCCCCTAGTATTACCAGCATCACCATGGTGGATATTACCTTCAAGATTTTTCTTTGTATAGAAATGGTAAATTCATTAGCCATGTTGATTTTTTTTTCTGATCCGCATTTTAGTTATTGAATAGGTAACTTCAGTAATATAAATAAATCAATTTTGACCCAAACATCTGATAGTGAACCTAAATCTATTAATCCTTCTTCCTAGCGTTTATCTCGTTTCTAAACGGGGTCCGCTTTGACCATGATCCAGGGCTTGGCAAGTCTGGTTATTACAGTGAAGCGACTGCCATCAGACCTTCGTAACCCATAGAGGGGAACCAGACAGATTGGATCATGGTTACACATTCAGATCTAACTGAACTAAATTCAGAAATTATTGTATGTGCAGGATTCCCCACGGTGTTTTCCCTCACCGCCGAGCTAATGGCACAAATCCACACATAGATTTCGAAAAATCCAGAGGTGTGGGCCCCGATTCGAACCGCGGACCTCACATATGTGAGGCGCCATCCGTACCACTAGGCCACCATCGCTCTAAAATAATCTTATTCAAAAAGGACAGTCTCGGTTAGGAATTGCACAAAACAATGATCTCGAAATACAAGACTCTGATAATTCGATTCAAATCAATATTTTATGCATAGTCATGTATTTGTTACAAAAACAAAGTTCAGATCCTACATTTTTATTCCCAAAAGGGTAACCTATCTTACTTCGAAACTATAATTTCCAAAATTCTAAAATCTAAAACGGCAAAACAAAGTTTTTAATGGCAGGTAAATTCGTTTACATTATCTTTTTTGTAATAAATTGATTTCGTATGTTTCTTTTCCGAGGAAAACTAATAGCCCACTTTTAAAAATTCCATTTTTGGTTGACAGTTGTATAACTTAAAGTGTTTATAATTGATAACATTTGGATTTTTTCATGTGCTGTTTTTATTTTCTATTCTGAAAGATTTTCAAAAACTAAAACTTACGTATTTTTTTCTTTTTCGTTTATTTTCTTTCCTTTTTGTAAAAAAAATATATTTAAAAACGACTTATTCTAAAAGAGCGTAAGTCAATGTCATGGGATGTATTAAGTAATATATTAAAAAGCTGAAAAATACATCTTGCTAACGTACAAACTTTGGTACGGAAGACTGACCTGAATGATAAAAAAAATAAATTGGTTAGGGTTATTTTATTTGCGAACCTTTGAAATCTTTGACATTTAAAGGATTGTTATCGGGCCTGTTGGTCGAGTGGCTAGAGACCCTGGCTACAAAACCAAAGGTCGCGGGTTCGAATCCCGCTAGGGGCCAGTGTTTGTGTGATGAACGTCGGCATTTGTGCTCGAGTCATGGATCTTTATGAAAGGTGTTTACGTATGTCTATCCGTTTCCTAGCATCCACAGTACAAGCTTCGAGCTTGGTTTGGGGCTGGGCAATTGGTGTGTTAGTCCAATGAATTTATTTATTATTTTATTTCTTTATTTATAAAAAAAAGATAACATTTTATGTATTTTCACGAAACTAACATGCCAGATGGGCATTACATCTGTCTAGCTTTGTGGTTGCTTCCATGATAATGGGACTTTCACGAACTTGCAGATATTTACATATAGGTACCTTAATTGTTGTTACGGTAAAGTATTAAATTCGTTTTAAATTCTTGCATAGGAACAACTTGTAGTAGCTTGTAACGTTAAGTCAGTTTGGCCGAGCAGTTCATTAAATTTTCAATAATCAATAAATACGACAGTTCATTCCATTACATTCTATGTCATATGTATAGTTTATCAATTCTGTACCAGTCTGATTGATTTATATAGATTAGTGTGATCTTGGGTACATTGGTTGTCAGTGTTATTCCTTTAGTAGAAGTCTCAATTGCTTGTTGGATTTAAAAGGTAATATAACCATGTAAATTGAATATAGTCCCATGTTTGTGTAATAAGTGAAAGTGTCCGAAAACAATTGTATCTGACTAGTAAATGTGGGTTATGTAATAATATTTAAGTAAAAGAAATTGTACACTTAATGTGAAAAGTGATACATTTAGAATATAGTGTCCACTTAATGTGAAAATTGAGACAATAGTATGAGAATGGCTCGCAGGGTCTACTTAATGTCAGAAGTTAGACTGAGGCGGATGTTTATTTTGTTATGTCCACTTAATGTGAAAAGTGAGACAATAGTATAAGAATGGCTCGCAGAGTCTACCTAATGTCAGAAGTTAGACTGAGGTGGATGTTTATTTTGTTATGGCCACTTGGTGTGAAAGGTGAGACAATGGTATAAGAATGGCTCGCAAAGTCTGCTTGATGTCAGAAGTTAGACTGAGGCGATTGTTTATTTTGTTATGTACACTTAATGTAAAAATTGATACAATTAGAGTATAATGTCCACTTAATGTGAGAAGTGGGACAAATGTTAGAAGTTAGACTGAGGCTGTGTATAGGGTGATGTATTCAGTTATTATGTTGGGATAAAATATGTTATATGTTTGATGGATCTGGGGTACTTCGGGGAACGAAGTACATGTCAGTATGGCCGTGTTATAATATAATAAAAAGTGAAAATAATGAATTAAGCCTAAGATTGTATTTCATGATACATATTACGATAATGTAATTATAAAATAATAATTGTATTAATAATTTAAGATCAATCACATGTAAAATATTAATTAAGCGGATGAATATTGTATTGTATTCTACGACATTACTACGGGGCGTCCGGTTTCACAAGCGCCGCGCCACATGGTTGGGTGGGGGGCGGTTTGTGAAAGCAGTCCGACTGGCCAGCGCGGCTGGTGGGGGACGGCTTATAAAAGCGACCCGACCGAGCCGAGCGGGCTCAGTCAGTCTTGAGGTTCTGTTGCCTCTGGGTAGTCTTCAGGTTCAGTTGCCTCTGGGCCGTCATAGTGTAAACATCGGACAAACAGGGTAATATCTTTACTTTACTACTTCACTATTGTGTAATAATTATATGTAGTGAGTCATGTGTTAAGGCCAGTTATGTACTGGGAATTAAAATTTATTGGTGTAAATATTGATGTTAAATAAGATTAATTATTCGTAATTAATGATGTAAAGAATGCCGTTACTATTGTAACAAATAATATCAATATTTGAAAAAGCAGCTGTCGAGTTTCTTGCCGATTCTTCTCGACAGTAGTGCCATCCGAATCGGTGGTAGACTCATCATTGTTATTTTATGAATAAAGGTAAAATAATAGTTCCTTGATAGACCTTCAATGATAATATGGCTAAATTAATAAAATGCTTAACAATAAATAAATTAGTCGTTATATTTGATGCTTTTCTTTGATGCTTATTAACATCCATTGCTATAATTGAGTTTTTATAGAAATATAAATATAATTAATTAATTAAATACCCTTTAAAATCTAACACGCTCATCACCTCGCTCACGCGACGACTGCTCGCTGATTAGCTCGGCGATGAGGGAAAACGCCGTGAGGAAACCTGCCCGCCGTAGCAGTACTTCGTAACTGTTGTGCTATGTTTTCGTGGTGAGTTAGGTCGCCAGAGCTCAGTTGGGGAGGGTATGGGGTTTTCAACGCATCTGCGATGCATGGGCAGCGGTGATCACTTCCCATCAGGTGATCCTCTTGTGCCCACCCTGCCAGAACTACGGGGACCTAACCTTGAAGTTTTGCGTTACTGTGGTCTTCTGTTCCCAAGACGAATGGCCCATGCAAGTGGAAGTTCCAATATGCTATACCCCTATTTTTGTTGCCTGTTAAAGGAAGTAATCCTCAGATCTTCATCATCTTTTGATCAGCGCTAAGACTCTCACCTTGCAGCTTCTTCAGCTCGGCCATGAAAATGTGAAAGGTGGAAGAAGTATTTCCGGGGCGAAGGACTCACTAAGCTCCACCCCTCAGTTTCTGTTCATTGTTCAAAGTCTAGAAGAGATATAAGCCTAAGTAAGATGACTTTCTCCCTGCTAAGACCCTCACCTTGCAGCTTCTTCAGCACAGCCACCTCCATCTTCAGGACCTGCTTCGGCTGCCGCGCCGACTCCACCTTTAGCGCGACCTGTTCCTGGGTCACCAGGTCCAGCCCCTCGTATATCTCGCCGAAGCCTACTGGGCTATTGCCCAAGGCTTGTAACACCATGCCTGCCCCGACTGAGCTCTAGACACCTTCCTCACCGATGGACCCATAGCGAAACTTAATGAAGAGAGGCTTCACTGAAGACACTACCTCATTCAGAGTTATTATCACAGCACTATGCTCTTTTTCGCTGGAAGTTCAACCTTACTGTGGTCTTCTGTAGGTGGAGGTACTTCTCTACACAAACGCCTTATACAAGTGGAAGTTCCAAAATGCTCTACCCTGCTTCACTGTAGTCTTCGAAAAGGGAGGTGGGGAAGTATTGCCCCAGACAAGCGGCTCAATCGAGTGGAAGTTTTACTAAGCTTTCTCTCTCAGTTTCTGTACCTTGTCCTATAGAAGTCTCGAGTTATTAGGTTCTCCCTGCTAAGACCCTCACCTTGCAGCTTCTTCAGCACGGCCACCTCCATCTTGAGCACCTGCTTCGGCTGCCGCGCCGACTCCACCTTCAGCGCGACCTGTTCCTGGGTCACCAGGTCCAACCCCTCGTATATCTCGCCGAAGCCGCCTCCACCGATCTTCTTTACTACCTGTAAGAAGAGGGAGTAATATCAGTGTTGGTATTTTACTTGGTGATAGTTCTGGGGTGGGCAATGAGATATCTTGGCAGTCAGCGATTTCGGAGGTGAAATAGACTATTTTTAGAAAGACAATATTCTGAATTGTCCCATTAGCATTTAGGGAGGGTTTATGGCTTTTATTGGCGGGAACTTATGGGGACCTTTATGGGTGGGAAATGAGTTAATTGGGTGGGCAATAAACTTTAATGGGTGGGCAACAGTCGATTCTGGTTTTTTTTTAGAATGACTATTGCTTGGCACTTGGCTATTTTGGAGTAGGCAATAGTCTCTTCTGGGTGGGCAATTAGCTATAATCGATGGACAATCGCCTGTTCTGAGAGGGCAATAGCCTGTATCCTATGGGCAATAGCCTCTTCCGAGTGGGCAATAGCCTGTTTCCTATGGGCAATAGCCTATATCCTATGGGCAATTACCTTCCACCGCTCCTTGACCACGTGGCCGGGCTGCAGCAGGTCCTCAGACGCCATGGTGATGGGGTGCGCGCGGCGCGACGTGTCGCAGCGGGACGCCTCGCGCGACACCCGCCCGCCGAAGTTAGGGAGGGTTTGTGGCTTTGATTGGTGTGTAAAAGACGTGTATATGTGTGGGAAATGGGTTTATTGGGTTGGCGATAGTCAATTCTGGGATTATTTGTGGAGAATTACTCTTGTATCAGTACTTAGCTATTCTGGAGTAGGCAATAGCCTCTTCTGGAAAGGCAATAAACTGTTCTGAGTGGGCAATAGCCTGTTCCGAGTGGGCAATAGCCTGTAGTGAGTGGGCAATAGCCTGTTTTGAGTTGGCAATAGCTGCTCCGGAGTGGGCAATCAGCTGTTCTCGATGGACATTACCTTCCACCGCTCCTTGACCACGTGGCCGGGCTGCAGCAGGTCCTCGGACGCCATGGTGATGGGGTGCGCGCGGCGCGACGTGTCGCAGCGGGACGCCTCGCGCGACACCCGCCCGCAGAAGTTAGGGAGTGTTTGTGGCTTTGATTGGTGGGTAAAAGACGTGAATGGGTGCGAAATGGGATAATTGGTGGGCAATCGACGATTCTAGGTTTATTTTTGTGGAAAATTACTCTTGGATCGCCACTTAACTATTCGAGAGTGGGCAATAACGTCTTCTGAGTGGGCAATAGCCTGTTCCGAGTGGGCAATAGCCTCTCCGGAGTGGGCAATTAGCTGTTCTCGACGGGCAATTACCTTCCACCGCTCCTTGACCACGTGGCCGGGCTGCAGCAGGTCCTCGGACGCCATGGTGATGGGGTGCGCGCGGCGCGACGTGAGTTAGGGAGGGTTTGTGGCTTTCATTGACGTCGTTCGTTGAGTCGACAATAGACTTTTATGTGTGGGATAGTGGGAAATGGATTTTTATGAATGGACAAGAGCAGATTCTAGTATATCGATGGGCAATTCCCTATCCCTACGTTTCATGGGCAATAGACTTTTATTGGTGGGCAATAGAAGGTTCTGGGTTTATTTTGATGGGCAATAGGAGATTCTGAGTATTTCTTGGTGGGCAATAGCCTCTTCTGGCTGGGCAATAAGCTGTTCTATATGGTCAATTACCTTCCACCGCTCCTTGACCACGTGGCCGGGCTGCAACAGGTCCTCGGACGCCATGGTGATGGGGTGCGCGCGGCGCGACGTGTCGCAGCGGGACGCCTCGCGCGACACCCGCCCGCCGAAGTTAGGGAGGGTTTGTGGCTTTGATTGGTGGGTAAAAGACGTGTATGTGTGGGAAATGGGTTTATTGGGTTGGCGATAGTCAATTCTGGGATTATTTGCGGAGAATTACTCTTGTATCAGTACGTAGCTATTCTGGAGTAGGCAATAGCCTCTTCTGGAAAGGCAATAAACTGTTCTGGGTGGGCAATAGCCTGTTCCGAGTGGGCAATAGCCTGTAGTGAGTGGGCAATAGCCTGTTTTGAGTTGGCAATAGCTGCTCCGGAGTGGGCAATTAGCTGTTCTCGACGGGCAATACCTTCCACCGCTCCTTGACCACGTGGCCGGGCTGCAGCAGGTCCTCGGACGCCATGGTGATGGGGTGCGCGCGGCGCGACGTGTCGCAGCGGGACGCCTCGCGCGACACCCGCCCGCCGAAGTTGGGGAGGGTCTGTGACCTGCGGGAATGACATAGAATATCAGAATCCGGTATTTGAATGACAGGTCAAATCACCTTCTTTTATTACATGTAAAAAACGTTGCAGGAAAAAGCTGTATGGAATAGAGAATTGTGACGTCACATTTGTCTATTGTCAAATCAATCTTTTAGTTTCAATTAGGTGTAATAATTTGTTAAAAGCTCAATAGTAACGGTGGGATAAAAAATTGTGCTTAATTTTTGATTTCATCTTTAATGTTGGAATAACATAATTTATGTCGTGTGCAGTCAAATACCCAATTGATCTGAATCTGTGGTAAATAGCTTAAGCACTTGTGTTACAAAAGTGTTCAGTACAGTAAGAATCAGATTGAAAGTGACACTCAGGGTACTTAAATAAATAGACGCAAACGAATAGTATTATTATTATGACTCACCTCAATAAAGGGTTGGGTTGAACTCTCGGTGCGGCGGCAGCTTCGCGCCGTATTTCCCTCTGAAACACATTTACAACACACTCAGAACGAATAATTATTTGGGTGTCGTAAAGAACGACTACGCATCTGGAAGAGGGGGCAGGGGAGAAGGGGAGAGGGTTAGACCTTTGTGGAACTTGTACTGTAACTGATGGTAAGTGATCATCGCTGCCCATGGACATCAACGCTCAATCAAGGATTCACAGGTGCGTTGCCTGCCTTTAAGACCCCAAACCCTCCTCAACTGCGCTCTGGCGACCTTACTCACCAGCATAAACCTGGCACAACAGTTACGGAGTGCTACTTATCTGTGGTCTTCTGGAAGGTGGAGGAACTTCCCCAGACAGACATTCGAGTGGAAGTTACACTAAGCTCTCATAAACCTGTGCAACTACATGCTGTAGCGGACTGCTAAATGCTAATGATGATGATGATGATGATGATGATGATGATGATGATGTAACTGCTTACCCTACGAGTCATATGGTGTATGCCTAATAAGAGGTTAGGCCCATGCAAAACCTTTAATTTGGCATACGTCCAGTAGAAGACCTGTTATAGGCTGATGATAATGGGCTGGAGCTCCCAAGCGTCGTCGCCGCTTGGGAGTTAGCCGAGTTAAGGAACCGCAGTGAATGCTGTGGACACTTAGCATATAGCCAACTCGCCGGGTTCCTCAACTTTCGCGAGCACCGGAGGGACAATGCAAGGTTTTAAGCAGGTACTTTGGTCTCCTTCTGGATAGGGAAATCACCAATTCCCTAAAAGATCGAAGTACTTCTGCCGAGCGGGTGATCTAGCTCAGGGACCGAGGTTGGTGCAGTCGTATACACACATCAACATTATCTAGGGATATCTACATATCATCAAATATCTTAAATAGTATTAGGAATTTGCTAATACTGTTAATGGAAAAAACATAGAGAATTTTTATAGTTTTTAATAATAAATAAAAAAAAATGGGATTTTAATTGTATTTTTAAAAATAATTAACTTTTTATCACCCTAGGTAAATTTGTGTGGTAGAAAATCTGCGTTTTTTTTAAATTAAATGATCAAATGTTATTCAAATAAACAATTTTATTAATTTCATCAGTGTTGCCACCTCTCACGTTTATTATAGCATCAATATCAATTGTCAATGCTTAAAATTAAGTTGTTAAGGTCTTGTTGCGTTATGAGACCCCCATGCTCTTTCAAAGTGATGGTGAAATTGGTGTACTGTTTCGGAATTTGATGGGAAATGTCTTTAAAACTCATTGATGTAACATGCCGCACGCATGCTTGGTAGGATTTAAGCCGAACGACTGAGCAGGGCAATCCAAAACTTGGATATCGTAGTCTCGTAGAGCGGCCGGCACCTACCGCGCCGCATGGGAATTAGCACTGTCGTTCATGGTTATAAATTCCTAGATGATTTGTACTTTGTTTAGGACAATGACAGATTTTACTACCTTTTTGAGATGTTTTTGCTTAGTCATGATGAACTGGATACAAATGGGCTGGGTTCGTTCACCCAGAAAAAATCCTCCTAAAATAATGATTGTCCCGCCTTGGTATAAGTGGACCTCCTAAGGGTGTCACAGACGGCTAATACTGTCAGGAGTTCTCAAAACGCGTGTTCTTCTTGAATCTGGATAAAATCTGTAGCGGGTGTCATCGGATTACAGCATCACAGACCAAGGGTCGTCAATCCATGGAAAATTTTCCTAAGCCCAAGAAAGACGCTTACCGCGATTGCCCCATCACAATGCTCGTACACGCAGCGGTTGTCCAACATGAAGACCCACTTCATGCAAACCCCTTTGCACGGTTTGATCGCTTTCCAGCAGCTGATGGTCCTCCTGGATCCTTTTTACTAATCGCATCGCTGTGATGTTTGGTCGTCCTCTAGCAGTCTTTTGGAAAAATTTATCCTGTGTCTGGGTAGTAATGCGATTTCTGTTTTAGTGCCGTTCAACCACGTTCTCAAGACTGCGATAATTGCTCCAAGACCTTGGTAAAATGTTTTAGTTGGTGGTTAGGGCCTCGGCAATGACGCGTTCTAAGGAAACACTTTCTTACAAGTCCACGGATCGCCACATTTCATTTCAACTCAAATGATGCCGTTACATTACTCTTCAAAGAACACTCAACAAGTTTCATAAAAAAGAATTAAAAATAACATCAGTTTTCTTTAGTAAAATATCAAAAAAACTAATTTAATTTTCATGCGCTTTTCCCGTGCGGAGAGAACTACCAATATCTTTTGCCATTCTTTTGTTTTTCTATAAAAATATATTTTTTTACAAAAATAAAATAAAATACCTTTCAATCGATATATAAACGTCATATAAATATAATATAGAATTAACAATATAACGTAGTTTATAATATACAATTAAGATATCCCTAGATTTTGTTGATGTGTGTATATGATAAGTCGCGGTGGAAACTCTGCTAGCGCGATGTAGGTTTGTATGGAAATAACGCAGTGCGTGTCAGCGCCATCTGTTGAGTTGTATCGGAACTACTCCTTTGTGGCGATGTAGATAGGTGTCGCCACAGGCGTTAGCTGGGTATGACCTTCACATGTGGAACGTCTACCTCCAGCAATGGATGATAGTCAAGTCACCTGGGGTTCATGTCGCCTCTGTCGCTGGGCCGGAGCGGCGGCTGACTCCGAGCCCTGGGATGCGGTGTCCGCTGATGATGACGACGATTCTGCAACAGACAACACACCATTAGACCAACTATCCATTGTCTACATATCACATGACAGCTGGCAGCGTACACGCAATGATGGTTTTCGCAAATGAAAAATCCGTAACATGGCAGTAGAAAGGCGTAGGGTCCAACTGATGAGACATAGCACTTAGACCCCACGCCTACGTATTGCCGTCTAGCGGGTTTTTCAATCGCATACAACGCCCTCACTAGCAAGTGACGCTGTCCCGAGTTATATACAGGCAGCAGCGTTGTGATTTTCAGATTAACCCTAATCATTGTTTTTGACATGGCAATCACTTATTTGGATACGAAGGAAGCAGGAGAAGAGGGTATTGTTTGCACCATTAACTCACCTATGTCCTAGGTGCAAGGTGCGCCCATTAGTGGATTCCACTTAGATCAGGGGTGTCCAAACTAGATGGGACCCAGGGCCAATAAAAAATACTAAATACATTGGTGGGCCGCAAAATATTTGTAAAAATAAAAAACAGTTTATAATGATTTGTTACTTTATTTAGTAGGTAGATAACCTACTGTTTTGTTAATTTGTCTTTTACAATTCTGTCAATATCAACATTAATATTAGTAGTAGCTAGGCGCAGTGCATGCTTAATTGAAGTATCTGTCAATGAAGACCTGTATATGCACTTTCACAAAGGTAGGTACTGCCCATCATCGAGCCCATTTTTTGTCCGAAATTCGTGTTTCTGTTCTGCCCTTGTAAAAGGGGTCTGATTTCAGATCACACAGTTCCAGTTGATAATCAATGTTTACAGTCTCAACTGCGATTGTTAATGGTTGAGTGAAGAGTGCTATATCACTCTCAATTTTTTCAAAATCTGCGAAACGCCGCTTAAATTCGACGATTATTTCGTCCATGTATTTGAGGTGGTCCAAGAAATTACATTCTTCAAAATTTTTCATCTCTAAACAATGTTCTTTACAACTTGGAAAAAGAGAAAAATCATCTTGTTGTAGAGACGTCTTGAACAATTTAACGTAACGATGTTACGATGTGAGCAACGTAATCGAACATACCCAAAACATTCGATTTTGATGCGAGAAAAATAATTTGCTTGTTAATTTTGGAAACCGGACTTTTTTTGAAGTCAGTTAAAAAAGGTTCTACGGGCCGCAATCAAACAAGCATGCGGCCCGCGGGCCATGGTTTGGACAGCCCTGACTTAGATAATGAATGAAAATGAAATTAATTTATAAAATGCTTTTTTTTGTGATAGGTAGGCAGACCAACAAGCGGTCTACCTGATGGTAAGTGATCACCGCTGCTCATGGACATCAACGACCTTACAAAGGTCGCAAATGCGTTGCCTGTAAGGTGGAGCATCTTACCTGATCTGTTGGACTGATGCGGAGGCTGCTGTTTGAAGGGGGAATCCCTCTCGCAAGCCGGCTCTTGCTCCCTGTAACAAACAAACACATCGTTATAAAACCTGTTGTCAACCAATCACAGCATAGGATCCTGTTTACATAATGCCGTCTAGTAGAAATATAATTCAGAAACACTGTCATGAGTATGGTCGTCTAATTCAATATGTCAGATACAGATAAACTGTAAAGACGATCAAGAAAGTAATCTGATGATAAGTGATCAACGCTGCCCAAACAACGGCTCAAGGATCGCAGATTGTTTGTCTTTAAAACCCCATACATTCGACGGGCCCGTTGGCTACAAAACCAAAGGGTCGCGGGTTCGAATCCCGCTAGGGGTAAATGTTTGTGTGATGAACATCGGCATTTGTACTCAAGTTATGGATGTTCATAAAAGTATTTAAGAATGTCTATCCGTTCCCTAGCCTGTAACTAGATATAAGTATGTATTTACTAGCCTATTCTGCTCGTATAATGTACTGAGATTCATATTACTTATTGCGTTTTGACAGGCCCGTTGGTCTAGTGGTCACAGACCCTGGCTACAAAACCAAGGGTCGCGGGTTCGAATCCCGCTAGGAGCAAATGCTTGTGTGATGAACATCGGCATTTGAACTCAAGTTATGGATGTTTATAAAAGTATTTAAGAATGTCTATCCGTTCCCTAGCCTGCAACTAGATATAAGTGTGTATTTGCTAGCCTATAAGATTTTAGGCGGGGCGTGAGACGGCATCTTTGCAGGCCTTCAGGGTAAGGGTGACTGGCTCAATGAGTACTACGTGCTTTTGAGCCAGTCAACCTTATATCTGGACCTTACTTCCGCTTACCACCAGGTGGAGTAAGGTCATCCTGATCGTCTTTCGATAAAAAAAAAAGATCGCCCAAAATGGCCTACGATAGACCTACTTTACTGAAATACCAGTGGATCATTCCACCCACCCTGATATTACCTAACCGAAAGGTTAATTGCTGCAAAACCTTTGTCCGTTACTCACAAAATATACCCTTATACGAGTTTCATGTTACTATTTCATAAAGAGAGTTCGATAATAATGTACTGAGATTCACATTATTTATTGCGTTTTGACAGGTCTGTTGGTCTTGTGGTCAGAGACCCTGGCTACAAAACCAAGGGTCGCGGGTTCGTATCCCGCTAGGTGTAAATGTTTGTATAATGAACATCAGCATTTGTAATCGAGTCATGGATGTTTATATAGGTATTTAAGTATGTCTGTTCGTTGCCTACCATCCATAGTACAAGTTTCGAGCTTCGTGCTAGGCAATTGGTGTTAAGGAGTTTGTTCACCTAAGGGTGAGACTCCACCAAAACTTAGAGATGTGTGCTGTGGAGCGAAGATTTGTCGTTAACGTAAGCAGCCAATAGGATTTTAGCCTTGACACGATGTCAAGCACAGCTTGAAATCCTATTGGCTACTTACGACAGCACAAACCACACATCTTTGCTTTGGAGGAGTCTTGCCCTAAATCTTTGCAAAAAATTAAAAAGTTTAACTTAAATAATAAATAAAATATGAAACACCCAAGAAACCAAAAAGTCAAAATTGTACAATATCTTATGGGCTTCAGAATTCGCCTACCTTTAGTTTAGGGAAAGGTCAAAGGTTTTTATCCCGGAAACCTACCACATTAGTGCAGGATAGCGTAGGTGTATTCCCGAGGGCGCGGAATGCTTGTTAGTTGTAACAAAGAACGTATTATAACTATTACTGATTTTTATATTTTCGCATTTTTATAGTGGCAAAGTATATTGGTTACTCCCTGCCTGATGGTAACCAAAATAGGATCCATTGGTATTGCCATACTTGCCCGAAAAATAATTCTTAACACAGTAAATTGTTTTTTCTCCCCTGATGGTAAGCAAAATAAGAGCCCTACCTATTTACCATGACAACGGATGCATCAAAATTTACTTCATTCAAATAGTCCTCAGAAAAGCACTTATGAATAGTCAATAATATAAAAGAACCGATTGAATCTACCATTGGAATCGCCATTACTGGCCCGAAGGATACTTCTTCACGCTTCGCTTAAAGGATTCCATGTCATAGGATGGGGTAAACCAGTCCCTCTCATTATTGATTATTTGACAGGCCTGTTGGTCGAGTGGTCAGAGACCCTGGCTAAAAAACCAAAGGTCGTGGGTTCGAATCCCGCTAGGGGCAAATGTTTGTGTGATGAACATCGGCATTTGTACTCGAGTCATGGATGTTTATAAACGTATTTAAGTAAGTAAGTATGTCTATCCGTTCCCTAGCATCCATAGTACAAGCTTCGAGCTTAGTTTGGGGCTAGGCAATTGGTGTGGTTGTCCAAGGCATTTATTTATTTATTTATTTATTTATTCATTAGTGGGACAGTAATATGACACGACCGTAGAGAGATCAGGCGCAGGACCATTTGCTTATCGTGCTTTCCTCGGCACAATTATACATTTTGCTTTATTTTGTATCTCTTTTGTTATCAAACGAGCCGAATATAACTCCCAACATTATGTGATAAAGTTTGTTTGAACATTAACTTAAATGTTCAATCAATCCATTAGAACTCATTAATATTAAATTTATTATTTCTCTAAAGTAATTTTTTTCACTAAATACTGCATTGAACACAAAATCATAGAAACTCTTTAGTATCTAAAGCCCTTATAAACAGTGCTTGACTTGCTAAGGAAAAGAATTTGCCAAATACGACGTGGTTTTTAAGCATGCAAGTTGGTCTGCAACTTGTAATAAAAATACTTTTTAAACGGATACAATCTCTTAATATGTATCATAAAAGCGATTATTTCATGAGTAGCAGTCGCATAAACCTAAGAAATTCTTTTATATAAGAGCTCGCGAACACGAGATGATTAAAATATAAATATTTAACGCAAATATCATAACACGAACGAAGCTTCAAGAGAAGCGTGAAGAAGTATCTCGCGGGCAGGTATGGCGATGCCAGCGAATAGGATACCACTTTGGTACTTCATCCGTTGTCATGGCAACCAGGGCCTCACTTTGGCTTACCATCAGGCAGGTCTGCGCCAACCCCCAGCAGCGCCTGTGTGCGGATCCTATGAAGCGCCGCTTTTTTAACGAATCTTCATAAAAACCCTTAGTAGGTGGCGGTGGCGGCGCGGCGCCCCTATTGCCTTGGCGCTTGTGTGCGCCGCGCACTTCGCACATAGGGACGGCGCGGCCCTGCCATCAGGCAGAGTGGAGTCAATCATCATCATCATCAGCCTATCGCAGTCCACTGCTGGACATAGGCCTCTCCTAGGGCTCTTCGTTTAGCCCGATCGTCGGCGACTCGCATCCAGTTGGAGTCAATATACCGAGCCAAATCTATACTCATATAAATAAAGCTAAAGAGTTTGTTTGTTTGAAATTTTGAACGAGCTTATCTCAGAAACTACTGGTAGGAATTGATTTTTTTTTGTATTCGGATAGTTCATTTGTCGAGGAAGGCTTTAAACTTAAATATAACAATATGTGTACGAAAACCCAAATCCACGGGGACGAAGTCGCAGGCGGCCGCTAGTATATAGAACGAAGTCAATATTATAAATTAAACCGAGTGGAATTTCTAGGTAAACCAAATATTCCAAGCTAAAAGGTTAGAAGGCATAAGGTTAATTTATCATAAACTAGATATAATGATGTCAATAACAATATTCAATTATAATTCTACGATTTGATACAAACAAATATATCAAATATTTGCCAGATAAAGTTCCACTGCAGGGCAAAGGTCCCCATCATTGGAATGATGTCATTCAAATCACCATGCTTGCCAAATGCGAATAATTGTGGAGGTGTTTTCCATCTCCTTCTCCATTTCGCACAATAACTTGTAGTTTTTTTTATTATGTTATAGGGAGGCAAACGAACAAGAGCGTCACCTGATGGGAAGTGATCACCGTTGCCCATGGACATCAACAACCGAACGAGTGTCGCAGATGCGTTGCCTGCCAAGACCCCATACCCTCCCCAACTGAGCTCTGGCGACCTTACTCACCAGCAGAAACATAGCACAACAGTTACGAAGTGCTGCTTCACTGTGATCTTCTGTAAAGTAGAGGTACTTCCCCAGCCGAGCGGCTCATTCGAGTGGAGGTTCCACAAAGCTCTTCCTCTCTTAAATGTGTAGTAGGTATGCAGTTTCCCTCACAATATTTTCATGCACCGTAGAACTGGTATGAAATTCGTGTATCATTCTTTGATAATCCAGAGTGTAATCTACGTGCCTGCTCGAGTTTGAACCAACCACCTAGCATGTCAAGGTGGGTTTTTTACCATTAGGCAACTGAGCTCTTTAAGAATAAAATTGTTTCTTGCCAAATTTCAAAGTTCTAGGTCAACGGATGGAAACCCATCAAGTGTATTTCCCTCGAGAGTACCTATCGAAATATTTTGAAGCATATTTGGTCCTATATTTTTATAAAGGTTCGCTATATTTTGTTTAAGTAGGTATCAAAGGAGGCGAACGAAGGTCACAAAATCCCTTGCGGGATTCGTACCCACGACACTCGGCTTTGTGGTCATGGTCCTGTCCTAAAGCAATATGGGAGCGCGCTTTCTTAATCAAGATTTATCCATACATTAACTGCTTTCTGAAGTCTGTGGTAGAAAAAATGAATTTTTAGACAATTAATACATAAAAAAATATATGTAAGTACCTATTTTGATCTGACTCCGTGTTAAGTAGCTTAAGCACTTGTGTTACAGACATCAGAATCAACAGCGGTATTACAAAACTTAAATAGATACATATACATAACACCCAAACCAGGACAACCACACATGTTCATGAACATGTTTAATGATTGTCCTGTGCGGGGATCGAACCCGCACCTCTTATTCTAATAGTCAACTCCTCGACCATTACACATAACGGGAATATTATTTCCTTTCTTTAGTCAAGAATAGTTGATCCTGAATAAGTCCATTCTACCCCTACAAAGTTATTAGGGTATGTAATCTTCGAGCCTTAGGCATTCTAAATATAGCCTTAAAGACCTTGCTTCTACGAAGATATGTAGGTAACTACTAGGGATAATCATGTGGGATGAAGGCATTAGGGACCTTATGTAACATAGCTATTAGATATGTTCTTGCTCAAACCTTTTTAGAAATGTCAATAAACATCTAAAAAGGATGCGGCATAGGGAATCTTCTGCACGAATGAGCCGCTCGTGGGAAGTACCTCCACATTATAGGAGGCCACAGTGAAGCAACTGTACAACACCACTTCCAAGTTATTCTAAAAACTTTTATTCATCGATTTTTTTAGGGTTGCGTAGCCAAAATGGCAAAAAATAATAATAATAATAATAAATAATAAAAATTGTTTATTTTCTCACCACAAACCAAAGAAAAAAAAGCAGGAAAAACATATGGAAAGACATTACAAGATATGGCTGTGGATCGCTGGTGCCTGTTGTAGGTATTACACCTGTGTACAGGTCACCAGGTCTCCAACTCTCAGATTTCGGTAACATTATTTTATTTTTCCAAGACAATAAAGTACGTAACAAATGACACGTTGTGAAAATAGTTTAAACATAATTAAAACATGATATTGCAGTTAAATTGAAATAAAATGTATATAAAAATACAGTGAGAAGTTTTGAGATACGAATCACATTTACATTTGTAAGATTGATGTTTAAATGTCTGATTAGGGTGTGTGTGTGTGTGAGTGAGTGTGTGTGTGTATGTGTGTGTGTGTGTGTGTGTGTGTGTGTGTGTGTGTGTGTGTGTGTGTGTGTGTGTGTGTGCGTGTGCGTGCGTGCATGCGTGCATGCGCGTGTGTATGAGAGAAATAGTATGAGTATGCTCACAGAAGTATGGTTTTTAGATTTTTTGGGAAAAGTGCACAAGAAAACTGTGGGTTTACCTCACAACCTCCAGAAGGCCTTCAGTATCAGAATATGATTGTTTCATGAGCCACTCTGTTAGGGTGCCTTTAAATTTGTAATAATTAAGACCATACAATTGCAACAATCTATTCAGCTTTTTATACAAAAATGGACCTAGAAAGGGGAAAAACCTATAGCCGAAGGAAGTTCTGATTTTAGAAATCTGAAGCTGCAGACGACGATGAGACCCCTCTTGAATGTAGGGTATTTTAGTGTGTTGCTTTAATGCGGTTGCAAGTATAAAAAGTTGTCGCACTGTTAGGACTTTGGTGAGATCATACAATTCATTAGTAGGATACAGTCGTGGTTTAGAGTAGCACACCTTTAAAACTGCCCTCTGTGCTCGTTCAATCTGCAAAAAGTGAGATTTACTAGCTCCACCCCAGGTTGAAATGCAGTAGGTCAAGATAGATTGACATAAAGCTTGATAAACCATTTTCATTATCTCTGCATCCGCCGATTGGCGAAGCATTTTAAAAGTGTACATTAATTTGCGCACTCGATTAGAGAGGCTATCTATATGTAATTTAAAGTTAAGGTTACAATCAATTATTATTCCTAAGTATGTTATCGAGGTCACATTTTCAATAATTTTAGCACAAGTTTGATTCGCCTCCACCGTATCTGCAGTTACTCCTAAATTATTAGGCAAAGCACCACGAATAGAAAAATTTATGACTTTAGTTTTTGAGAGGTTAAGGGTGAGCAGGTTGTTATTGAGCCATTTCCTGATCAAGTCAAAACCATTTTGGGCATGCAGGTACGTCTCAGCCCAGCTCTCTGAAGAGAACACTAATGCTGTGTCATCTGCGTAGGAGAAAATGGCACCATTTTGAAGACTTATATAAAAAAAACGGAACCCTTATAGATTCGTCATGTCTGTCTGTCTGTCTGTCCGCCAGTCTGTCACAGCCACTTTTTTCCGAAACTATAAGTACTATACTATTGAAACTTGGTGAGTAGATGTTTTCTGTAAACCGAAATAAGGTTTTCACACGGAAATAGAAAAAAATATAAAAAATGGGGGGTCCCCATAGTTAGAACTGAAACTAAAAATATTTTTTTTCATTGAACATATACGTGTGGGGTATCTATGGATAGGTCTTTAAAAATTATATTGAGGTTTCTAAGCTCATTTTCTTCTTAAGTGAATACTTTGCGTGACAGACTCTTCCAAAATGGAAAAAAGTGTGCCCCCCCCCCCCCTCTAACTTCTAAAGTAAGAGGATGATAAATCTGAAATAAATATATAATGTACATTACCATAAAAACTACCAACGAAAATTGGTTTGAACGAAATCTATTCAGTAGTTTTTTTAATACGTCAAAAATATAATTTGTACGGAACCCTCAGTGCGGGAGTCCTATTCGCACTTGGCCAATTTTTTAAGATTAAGGCTCATATTAATAAATCGCACCTCAAGTTCGCGCTCAAAATCGAGCTTCGAGTTGAGTGCGATTTATTGGTACGAGCCTAAAACTATTTGTACCTAAGTATCAGATGTTTCGACCATATTATTACTATTCGCTTTCTGTTTGACCCTAAGGTTGACTGGTAGAGAATGCCATGAGGCATTAAGTCCGCCTTTTGTACAATTTTTATATCGTGCAATAAAGTTTAAATAAATAAATAAATTAGGAATGGACTTAATTTCTGGGTACATATGTCCAATGTGTCCTCAACTAAGCTCTGGCGACCTAACTCACTCTTAGTAATAAAGAAACAGCGCCATTTTACTCGAGTCATGGATGTTTAAATTAAATGTTTAAAAGTAATTAAGTATGTCTATCCGTTCCCTAGCATCCATATTACAAGCTTCGAGCTTAGTTTGGGGCCAGAGATTTGTGTGTTAGTTTAGTTCCACGAATTTCTGTGTATAACCGTTACCCTTCCCTTCTACATCTTCAAGAAGTACAGGAAAAAGTTTTAAAATCAATAAGTTATGTCAAACATGCAAATTTTATTGAGGCAAGCCACGGTATACCATGGAGTTGTCAATTGATTTATTTTATGGCTTTCAAAAATGAGTTGAAGAAATTTCGAAAGGAATGATGAATTTTTACTGTATTTCATTTCGTATGTAATTAAAGACTAATGAAACGAGAGAGGTAGTATAAATGCAAGGATTTGATTCGAGTACAAATGTCTATGTTTATCACACAAACATTTGCCCCTAGCGGGATTCGAACCCGCGGTCCTTGGTTTTATAGTCAGGGTCTCTGACCACTAGACCTATGGGCCCGTCAAGAAAAATAAGTATTTTTATATATTAATTAATTTCTATGAAGATCTTACTTATAAAAATCTTTCTTTGAGGCTTGATTTCATTAACATAACCTATAAAAACGTCTACAATTAACATCCTTGGCCGAGAATCAAACCCAGAACGCTTGGCATGGCTCTGACGAGTCTTCCTCGCCTAATGTCAAGGTTGAGGCCTAGATTCCTCAATCGTTTAACGCTGCGCTACAACCGCTTCTCAAACTTTATTAATTAGCTATGCAATTTCAATTATCTTATAATTGCTTTGCCGTATCTTGCTGGCCTAGAATAGAACTACCCCATCTCTTCCTGTGGGTGTCGTAACAGGCACATTCCGGGAGATGGGCAGCAGCGTTCCCCTGTGTTGTATCGTTCACCATACTGCGGTCATACTCACATACGTGAGGTCCGTAGTTCGAATCCGGGCCCACAAATCTGGATTTTTCGAAATCTATGTGTGGATTTGTGCATTTAGCTCGGCGGTGAGGGAAAACACCGTGAGGAAACCTGCACATTCAGATAGTTTCAGACTCCAATTCAGTAAGATCTGAATGTGTAACCATGATCCAATCTGACTGGTTCCTCTCGCAGGGTTAAGGTCTGATGGCAGTCGCTTAACTGTAATAACCAGACCCGCCAAATCCTGGATCATGGTCAAAGCAGACCCCGTACAGAAACGTGATAAATGCTAGGGAGAAGAAGATACTGCTGAAAATAGACTAGTTCCACAGAAAATTGGACTCATTCAAGAAGGTTTTACTATGTCGTGTGGATAATGTCGCTCGGATTGGTCCCCAATGGCTCATTATCATGAGACTTTTGGGCGAAACAACAAAATTACAGTTCGCGCACGATGTAAATGGTGGTAAAGCGCTTAGATGACAGGTAGAGCTTAGTAGAACTCCCACTTAGTAGAATGAGGTGCTCGTCTGGGGAAGTACTTCCACCTTACAGAAGACCACAGTGAAGTAGCACTTCACAACTGCTGTGCCATGTTTCTGCTGGTGAGTAAAGTCGCCAGAGCTCAGTTGGGGAGGGTATGGAATTTTCATGGCAGGCAACGTATATATGCGACCCTTGTGCGGTTGTGAATGTCCATGGGCAGCGCCGGCAGCGGTGATTGCTTACTATCAGGTGACCCTCTTGCTCTTTTGCTTCCCTAAAACATAAAAAAAAAAGAAAAAAACAAGATTTTCTCTGGCTGGCCTATTGGTTACAGTTTGAGAAGCACTGGCCCATAGCGCACTGTATACCTGGAAGCTTGATCAGCATAATAGGTATTACATCACCAGTCACGCCCACGCACCAGGTCATTCCAACATTAGACCATTTACCGACCAATCAAGGGGACAATGCCCTTTTGTCTGGCAGAGCAGTTGGGATAAACGGGAAGTTATATGCAATTTTGGAGATATTTTTGAAACAATGAGGTGTCTTCATGATGTTATTATTGGCTGTAGGCTACCTCTTAAACAGCTTGGCAGCCTATTGGTAAGAGCGACGCTTCATATGCATAAGTTCGGCTGTTCAAACCAGGTCAGGCACGCCGCACCTTTGGATTAACAAAAATCTATGTCATCAATAATCCTAGCGCCTCTCCCGGTTGCATCCTCGGCCGCTGCCTTGGAGCCCAGGGTATGCTGCGACTATGATCCTGAATTGACAAGCCTGGTTATTACAATAAAGCGACTGTCGTCTGACCTCCGTAACCACAAGGGAAACCAGACCAGTTGGATCATAGTCGGGACCAACGACTTAACGTGCCTTCCGAAGCACGGAATCATCATTCTTATCGGACAATCAGGTGATTCAAGCCTGCAATGTCCTAACCAAACTGGGAAAGCCAACACAAAGTGAAAGTGTTCCCCGCGGGATTAGAACCCACGACCTCAGAGTACGTAGTTTTTGAGCACAGCGCTCTAACCACTCCAAGGAGGCAGAACAAAAATCTATGTATATAATTTTATACCAGCTGTACTGTGAAGGAATACATTGAACATTACTATTTGTACAAATATTTAACTTTTCTGGTCTGCTAACAAAATGTAGATGCCATTATAAAAATAATGAATTTAAATCAACACAATCTTCACTCAATATTACTTTGTAAATGCATAGCAGTATATCTTTAATGTCAAAGATCAGCCTATAACGTTCATAATGATTTAAACAATTTTCTACTATCACTTTATTGATAACCCAAATGCTTCAGTTAATATGTCAAAGGTTTACCCAGATCCAGAATGAAATCCAGGGAACAGTTTGGTGTATTGGTCAAATAGTCCTACTACTATTATAAAGACGAAAGTTTGTATGTGTGGATGTATGGATGTATGGATGTTTGTTACTCTTTCACGTAAAAACTACTGAATGGATTTGAATGAAACTTTACAACAATATAGCTTATACATCAGAATAACACATAGGATATTGGAAATCGAAATCCACGCGGACGGAGTCGCGGGCGGCCGCTATTTACAAATACAAATGTATTGTCTAAGGAGTGATCGCAAATACTTATTGTCTGTCATTGCCAGGTTCTTAAGCTATCAGTATTACTTAGTTATTTCCAGCCATTATGGAGGTCTGACTATCCATGAAGGCTGGAAGGAAACGGCACCGTTTCTTCATAAAAGATGATTTTAGAGTGAGCCACCTAAGAGATCTGATGAGTTTTTCTTTGTTTATAATTTTAAAATTATAGATAAAAGGTATAACAATACCCAGCAATAAAAATGTTTCAAATAAATCTATACAAAAAGTTCCTCTAAATATTTTTCCAGTAAAAAATGTCAAAACTATTCATCATAAAAACTGTATTAACATGACGCACGCTAATGCCCATTTTCATCTCACAAACATTTGTCCCAAGCGGGATTGGAACCTAGAACCTTTGGTGTTGTGGCCAGGTTCTCTAACCACTAGATTAAAAGTATTTACTAGTCATTTCAGCTAAGATGATACTAGTGACAATATGCCTTAAAAGGAAAATCAATACTATTCTAAAGTGTACAAAAGGCATCAAGTTCCATGACGGTATAAAATGGCATCATGGAATTTATTGCCTTGTTTTTTTTTAATCCTACTACTATTATAAAGGCGAAAGTTTGTAAGTATGGATGTATGGATGTTTGTTACTCTTTCACATAAAAACTACTGAATGGATTTGAATGAAACTTTACCACAATATAGCTTATACATCTGAATAACACATAGGTTATTGGAAATCGAAATCCACGCGGACGGAGTCGCGGGCGGCCGCTAGTTTCGTATAAAGGTACACCAGCCACAGGGATCATCTCAGCTGAAATGGACTATATTAACCACTAAATACCAAGATCCACATGGTGGTATACTCTCTGATCTACCCATCAATCCATAGGGAAGGCCCATGCTGTAAAAGTGGGGAGGTTAATGGGCTAATGATGATGATGATGATAAAATACTGACTCACAGTAACATTCTTATTTACATTGAATTGGATATATTTACATAATTTAGCTTTACCTTTTTTCTATTTATAAACAGGCATATAATTATACTTTCGTTTGTAAAAGTTCAATTACTTATCCCTGGGATACATTTCTAATTAGAAATTGACGATCTTAGTAGATTTGTATGGTTATCGAAATCTTGGAAGAATCTTATTAGAATTGGACTATTATAGTATGTGGTAGGCCTTCTAACTCGTTTTTCTAGTTTTATTAGGTCACAAAAGAAAATATTAACAATATTTCTTTCGCGACATAAAGAGGGACCGAAATGTCAATCCATATTATATCGATTATTTTAATGTCATTCGAAACTTGGTTAGGCTACAAATAGCATGAATGGAATCGAGATTAAATGTTGAATAGACTCATGCAGTCAAATCTACAAGTTTAATTTAGAAAAATATTAATTTTATCCCATTAAAAAAAATACTAAAATTACCAAAGTATCGGCCAAACAAAGACGGAAAGAATAACCGGCCAATGTAAATGCACTACGGCACTATGCGGATACAGCCAGTTACGTCACTCCGCAAAGCAGTCGGGTTATAGCGAAATGAGACGGGCATACCTCCACCACTAACCCACCCACATATGATCGATTTTTACCAATTCGTGAGACAATTCATCATAATAAAACATCTCGTCAGACGCTCAAAAGTAGCCGCGGCACACAGGAAACACACCTACGTCTATTAAACTGATAAAAAAGCCAAAACTTACCAAGAAAAATTTTATATGTCGCCCCGTTTGACAGGGAATAAATTTAGAAACGCTGAAAACTCACAGAAAATACACTCAACTCGCGAACTGTTACGACGAATATAATAGTTAAAGGCTGGAGATCGCGCGGGCGACGTCATTTAGCGCATAGCGCAACATATTTCTCATGTTTTCCCGTGATTTTAGCGGAGAACGAGCATCGATCGCGTAGCCATGACAGGTTAATTTTTCACTGACGCGAAGTGAGCGTCACTCGCTCAGCTGACGGACAAGTTTTTTTTTCGGGTAGTCGCGTGAAGTTTGCACGGAACTGAGTAAGGAGGTTATTGAACTTTGTAAAAGTTATTACATGTGAACCTGTAATTTATTTTATTGCTATGGGGTTTTACTGCTACCTATTCATTATGCAGGTTGTTACAAGATTTTCATAAACGTAAAACTCTTTAAATCAAATATAAATATTGCAAGTAAAACATTTTTTTCAACTTCTTTACCTAATTAATCTTTTGATTTTTTTATCACTTTATTCTGAGTATTTCCGAGTCACATAATACCTTAATCAAGAACCATAAATTGCGCATTACAACAAAAAAGATAACAAAAAACCTAGGTAAAAACTAAAATGCCACAGTGATACAGAGAATGGCCTAGTTTTTGTTACGGAATGTCTGGCGCATTGGCGCATTTAATTTATTTTTAAATACTTCAGTTCACTAGGACACCGTGTGGTCAAAATTCTTTATTTAGACCAGTCATGTCATTTTAACCAGCAAATTAATCTAACATTCGTTTGAACTTATTCAACTCAAGTTAGGTACTCCGTTTTACGCATTAATTCCTGTGTTTTTTACGAAAGCTTGAAAACAATGCTCAAAACTTCTAGTTAGAACGGAACGTAAAAAAAAACATTAAAATGGCAGTGGCACCCCTTTATTAATTATTATGGCAACGGCAGCGGCAGAGGTTTTACAGGGTTTTACCGATAGTGGGGAAAAGGAAAGAATAGAGAACCAATTTGTGGGGTGATTAAAGGGGAATGGAGGTTATAGGGTAAAACACTAAGCCCCTAACTAGTTTATAAAGGCAGGGTTTGGCCACGATTTACGGCGTTAAAGTTTTGTAGACTTTTAACAAATGTTAGGTAATGGTTGTTGAGTTATGCGCTTACCAACATATTTTGCGATTCATTTTTATATTATAGATATAGATAGATTAAAACTTACCATGGTATATTGGGAGCCCAGTCCAGCTGTACTCTTCTAGGTGCTACTAGCGACATCTTTAGTGTTTCCACAAACAGTCAATGTATCACTTATCCGTCACAATCCACTCTTTTGAAAATCCCATTTGTTTGCTCGATCAGTTTATATTTAAATTATCACGACTAGTTGTTATGTGGAAAAGTTTTTAAGCTATGTTGAAGTCTGCTTGTACCTGAAACAATAAAAATGTCATGTTATTAGTTGACGAGCCCGTTGGTCTGGTGGTCAGAGACCCTGACTACAAAACCGAGGGTTGCGGGTTCGAATCCCGCTAATGGCAAATGTTTGTGTGATGCACATCGGCATTTGTACTCGAGTCATAGATGTTTATAAAAGTATTGAAGTATGTCTATCCGTTCCCTAGCATTCATAGTACCTACAAGCTGCGAGCGTTGTTTGGGGTCAAGCAATTGGTGAGTTAGTCCAACGCATTTCTTATTTACTAGCGGCCGCCCGCGACTTCGTTTATCCCATTGGAGCCTTTAATCGGGATAAGTATCCTATCACCTAAGTCAGCCCAAACCCTGCCTGTATAGGCCGTATACCAAATTTCATCAAAATCCGTTCAGTAGTTTCAGCGTGATTGACGGACAAACATCCAAACAAATAAACTTTCACGTGGTTTAAAACGTGGTTGGCAACACTGCCGCACACGAAAAAGTGATGCAGAAGGGAGGTTTTTTTATGTCAGAGGCGGTAAACGAGCTAGCGGGTCTCCTGTTGGTAAGCAATCACCGCCGCCCATGGACATAGCTGGGCACAGTTAATAAAATAGTTAACTTCGTTAATCGTTAATCCGCTACAAAAAAAGTTAGCTTCGTTAAACGTTAAAGCGTTACATTTCGGAAGAATTAACGCAAGTTAAAGTTAATCGTTAATCCGTTAACAATGTGTAAAAATGCACTTTTTTATCGTTGCGTTAGTGATCTTATAAAACCTGTTGGTTGGTTTAGGTTCTGGAAGTTAACAGGTTAGGAACCATTGAGGTATTACTTAGTAATACAGTGTTAGGAACAAAACAAAATGTATACTTCTACACTAATATATAAAGCTGAAGAGTTTGTTCGTTTGTTTGTTTTAATCTCAAGAAATTCTGGACCGATTTGAAAAAATCTCTTTGTGTTGGGACTATCCAACACATTGACGAGGAAGGCGATATTGGAAATCAAAATCCACGCGGACGGAGTCGCTAGCAGCCGCTTGTACTTGTATAATTCAAATAGTTAAATGTGTTATTTAATCGTCGGACATAAGGTGCATATTCCCATTCATAAACATTAACATGCTGAAGTTCTCGTCTGAAAGCGAGGCTCGTTTTGGTGTTTAAATGTCTTTATCCGTGGAAAACAGACGTTCTACTGCAGCGCTTGAGGGTATCGTTAGCAGTATTGTATTTAATAAAAATACTTATAATTAATATCAATTCCCCGAGGAATGCAGCATCGTTAAACGAGTCTTTCGATTTCATGTCCAGCCACATTATAACGAGACTGTGCGCTTTACTCTTAAAAGAGTTGGAGCTCTTTGGTTTTTCTATAGACTGAGTGACAGAATTAAAAAAGTCTTCCACGTCATCATCGTTGTCACTCGTATTGCTCCCTTGACTCCCTTCGCCATTTAAACTGCCACGCGCCGCGCTCGCCGCGCCCGGCACTGTCTAAACCTGTTTTTCGCGCCTCGTCCCGCGGAGCCGTGCGGTTAATAGTAGGCATTGGATTAACGATTAACGGACTTCTGCATAATTAACGGAAGTTAACATGTCCGTTAACAGTTTTTCAAGTTAACTTAAAAGTTAATCCGTTAATCAAAATGTTAACTTCGTTAATTAACGATTAACGGATTAACGAGTTAATGCCCAGCTATGCCCATGGACATCCGCGACACCAGAGGTATCGTTGATGTGTTGCCGGCCTTAACCCCATACCCTCCCCAACTGAGCTCTTGCAACCTTACTCACCAGCAGAAACATAGCACAACAGTTACGTAGTGGCTACTTCACTGCGGTCTTCTGTAAGGTGGAGGTACTTCCCCAGACGAGCGGTTCATTCGAGTGGAATTTCCACAAAGCTCTACCTCTCTTCACGACCCTCATCCCTCAGGAAAACGACGCAAGGAGTGGTCTTTACAATCTTTAGAGTCACGTTGATTTCAAACTCTCCTGATCACCTTTGTCTCAGAGCGCATCCATGTTTTGACGTTCGTTATTTTAAGCCGCGTGGGTGCTGGCCAGGAGTTACGCCGAAACACGGAATACGCACGGAATATAATCTATTTTGTGCCCCAGATACAGAGATGGGCCGGTGAACGACACGCTTTAGCAAATTGTTGTTGTAGAAATGTAGGTATTTACTATTTAATATGTTTTAAACTGTGCCCGTGCATTTTACTGACTTGTGCACATATTTATTTACCTAATGGAAAAAGAAATTCCTTAGAAACGTTGAAGGCCTAGAACTGCCATGAGGATGGCTTTCTGGCAATCTTTTCTTAAAAATTTGGTAAGTAGGTACCTATGTAGTTCAATAATTAAATGTAGGTTTTTCGTGGTAGAGTTCGATAAACAGCATGATAATTTAGAAAGATGTGTTTTCAATTCCCTTTTATTTTTACTTATATTTTCTGTTTCCCTCTTAAAATTTATTTCTTTAAAAGAATGTTATCGTTTTAAAGTAACGCGGTGGTCAGGCAAAAATTTTTAAAATTTTAATATACCCTGTAATAAACTTATTAGCAAAAATATAAACATATGTAATCACAATATTGCCGATGAAAAGCAATAGGCGTTTGTCTGTCGCGGTAACAATATCACCATCAAGGAGGTTGGTGACTACACTACTCTGGGAAGTGCTTAAAATCTGATTATTTCTAGTTTGAAGAATCTTATTTATAAGACGACTATAGTCAAATCCGGCGATCCCGCAAATTAAATCATCTAATCATAGATGCAAAGGACTATTTAGGTATTTACTCGTACCTATATTTATTCAAATTTAGTTTCTTAACGGAGTGAATCAACACCTGAACTATCTTTAAAAGTCAACCTCACGGGTTTACGGGGACAGATAAATAATCTACGGGGAGAACCAGTTCAGGAAAAATAGAGCAAATGACCCCATTCATTTACAAGGAAGAAAATGTAGGAGTGACGTCATCTGATGTGTCATGTTTAGACTTAAGACGTCACTGGGCCCGTTTTGAACATTCTTTTATTGAAACTTTTATACATTGTTCAGCTATAAACCGATAAGAACATTATCCCTCCTAGCCGTTTTAGCCACCGCAGTTATGTAATTGTTATGATCTGCCAGACTCGTAGTATATATTAATATAGTGCACAAGTGAGTGCGCAAGCACAGGTGCACTCCCTATTCCCTCACTCTCACAGTTCGTTAGGACAGCAATCTGACACGACCGTAGAAGATTACCAACGGCTTAACGTGCTCTTCGAGTTTGTTCTCGATGTCCACTGTATCATAGGAATTATACCGCCAAGGACAGTAAATGAGTTAGGTATTCAAACAGTTGGGTAATGTCTAAGTTTGAATCAAACTTAGACATTACCAACCGATCCGAGTTTTGAACCCTGAGTCTTCGGAAGGTTACTTTACATAAGAATGTCAGTTTTGGCCCAGATTTCAATAACTGTTTACCTCTGGTTTATTTCGAAACATTTGTTTATATTTTGTTCTTCGACACGCTCTGAGCTTGTTAATTTTAAATTATGTTTGCGTAAGTAATGGGTTTGAAAATCGTAAGTTGTAATAACACTAAATAAAGAACGGCCGATTTGTTGATGAGACTTTCATAAGATACGTAAAGTAAAGTAAAGTAAAATATCAGCTTATTAATGTCCCACTGCAGAGCAAATAGGCCTCCATAATTTGAAATCATGTTTTCGTTACAAAGATGGGCTTTGGCTTAATCACCACGCTTGCCAAATGCGGGTTGGTGATCACAAACCCGGGCTGTGTTCAGAAAAAAACAACACAAATTTTGCCCGACCCGAGAATCGAACCCAGGACATCGAGATCACGGGCCGGTACTTAAACCACTTGAACATCGAGGCGTTAAGATACGTAAGTAAAAGAAAAATATGTGTTCATGAATAGACAGTATGTGTTCTTTTATTATGTCAGCGGGAGTCAAACGTACCTAAGAGGGTCTCCTGATGTGTGATGTAAGTGCGAAGCCAGGTAAGCAGGATATATTATAGTGCACAAGTGAGTGCGCAAGCACAGGTGCTCTTCCTATTCCCTCTGTGTCGTAGTTCTTTGGGACAGCAATCTAATACGACCATAGAGAGATCAGACGCAGAACCGAACGTCCTAATGTACCTTTCAAAGCACGGAGGAGCTTGAGATGAAAATTTTCGGTCACCCATCCGAAAACCAGCCTTTGCTAAAGTTGCTTAACCATAGCAGATCAAGCGCGTTAACCACATCGCAATCGAGCTCCTCTAACAATATCGTTAATTAGAAAAGGGATAAAAACATGATATTTATAGGCCAGTAAATAAAACATATTTATTATCAAAGTCAATGACATTTTTCTTCAGATGATTTAATTTGCGCCTGCTAAAATAACACGACTGTACAAGAATGTCATGTAAATCAGTTGATATTTATTATTAGATTTATTGCCACGTAGTTTGTAAAGTTATAATTAGATGAAAGAGAATTTTTATGCGTTCATTGTATGCTAGTTTGTCAAATGTCTAGATCAAAATTACACAAAAAACAATGTCTCTGTGATATGTTCCATCTGTTTTGTGATCAAAATAGTTTAATGATTTTTTATCTAAAGGTGAGAAAATTATTTTTAGGCACACTTTACGATAGATTTGTAATTACAATGTTTTTAATGTCATTAAGTTTGCGTTTATATTTACTACTAGCGGCCGCCCGCGACTGCGTCCGCGTGGATTTCGGTTTCCAATAGCCTAAAGCCTTCGTCGTCAAATGGATTATCCAATATAAAAAGATTTTTTCAAATCAAACCCGTAGTTTCTGAGATTCTGAGAGCGCGTTCAAACAAACAAACTAACAAACAAACATACAAACAAACTCTTCAGCTTTATATATTAGTATAGATATGATGTAAGAGTTTCATTAGCCAAAGCTTTTGAAATTTTCTTGTGTTCGTATTATTTCCTCTAAGATATCAACAATACAGATATTGTAGCTCCGAAAAACGTGTCATACAGTTTTCAGTAGTGTTTTTAGGCCAAGACAATGACCTCTGAGTAACTTCCTAAAGGTGGGTGAATAGGTATGAAAAATAGGATATTAAAATAGGACAAACTGTATGAAACTGTAACAATAGTCGAGCCCAATTTAATATATGCGTGGGAGTTAAAAATATAGAGATGTTTTCTTGGACTCGCCAAAGGCGTTTCATTCGTATTTTCACTATAAACTAATTGTTTTATTTAAAAACTCTTTTACGAGCTGTGATTTCGAGATCTTGTATTTTATTTCCGGGTCGAATTAAAGTGTATCGGTTTTTCGAACACAACTTGTGTTTTTAATTATTTATCAATCCGAATTTTTGAAGCGTGGTGGTTGAGCAAAACCCATCATTGTAACGATAACAAGAATGATATCAATGATGAAAGCCTTTGCCCTGCAGTGGGACAATAATTTGCACTCGGGACGAAGAAATCCGCTAGATGGCAATTTTGACATGACATTGATTGATATGTCAAAATCACCAATGACATAGGTACCAGTAGTTAGACCTCACGCTTTCGTATTCCTTCACGCCATCTAGCGGATTTTTGAATCGCAAACACTCTCATTGGTTGATCATAAAGATTGGTAGCCAAAAGTTTAGAATTCGCATCATGAAGAATTTGCACTGTTATTTCACCTAAGATTTAAATTGCACTGGTTCAAATTAAAATAAGTAGCAACACATATATGAATTTCATTGGTGACCTAGGTCTAAAATAATGATGTTTGCGACTGAAAGTAAAATTATCCAACCGTAACATATTGCTTTGACAAGAAAAATCCTCCAAAGCATTTCCTACCGAATTTTTCAGCGGACCTTGAAAACTCTTCTTATAACATAATTTGTCTAACCAAATGAAATGTCAAATCTATTATATAAGTACCTAAATTATAATTAAACAAAACCCAAACATATGTGAATAACGAAACTGAAAAGAAAATTAAAAACACTTGTTTCGAAAACTCACAACAACTCTGTTATTGTTCACCAGAATAAACTCTAAATTGTGTTCTCGCAAAATTTACGTTACATTGCTTCTTTAATTGGGTGCGTAAATTAGAATCAACGTAACGACTTGTCAGTGTATTGCTTGCAATCCGCGCAAACCGCGACATACCTCGTTGGTAGTAATGGTATCGCAGCCATATTGGATTCTTGCCAAACGTCAAAATTCGAAGTGGCATTCTCGTGTTCCCGTAATTTATACTCGGGCTGTCAAAATTATAATGCGAACGATTTAGATATGCACTTATTATGATAGAATGACCACTTTAGATAAGGGAATCGTGTTTGGTACGGTTATAAATGGGTAATTCGGTAGCGGGTCACTTTGGTTGCTTACGTTCAAAGTCAAGAACGAATTTAGTAGATTGATTATGTATAAAAGAGTTACATCAATAAATGATGTTTGGGGGCAATTAACCTTGGCTTCTATAATGATAATAATGTATTAAAGTAACGTACCTACGTCGTTATAGTAGGTTATATACAAAACAGTAATTACTTAAGTATCGGTGGTAGAGTCAATATGTAGCTTTTATAATTTTACTAGCGGCCCGCCCCGGCTTCGCCCGTGGTACTTGTCCTTGTATTATACATAAAAATCTTCCTCATGAGTTACTCTATCTATTAAAAAAAACCGCATCAAAATCCGTTGCGTAGTTTTAAAGATTTAAGCGTTCATAGGGACAACATGACAGAAAAAGCGACTTTGTTTTATACTATGTAGTGATTATTGACGGTAAGGCAAACAAAACCCATCTTTGTAACGAAAACATGATTTCAAATGATAGAGGCCTTTGCCCTGCAGTGGGACATTAATAGGCTGATACTTTATTATTGACGATTCAGAATTGTTTTTCTGAGGCCTATTAGAATAAGGATTATTTTGATTTGATTTGATCGGCATCGAGCGTTTATAGGAGAGTAGGTACATAGACAGATAGATAGAATACTAAGAGATGACTAAAATCCTAAAAAAATATTATAAAACTAGTTATTTGTAATATTATAAACTTGAACCTGTAGTCTCATTTAAGAGACTTAAAAGCAAACTCAAAACAGGTACAAGCTATTTCTAAAGACAAAAGGTACAACAGTGGGTTATTCACACTATTCTAATTCTTTAACGAGCTTTAACAGTCGACCACGAAAACACAAACGAATGATTTACACGAATCTTCAACTGTGCGACTGTTTCTCGGTCGTAAAGCAATTTTACAATGGACTAATGTTTTTATAATTATTTAGAATCTTGTAGTAACATTATTATGGTCTACCACGTCGGGCGCCAATTTTAAGCAATTTATATGAGCCCCCACGTTGGGCGCCAATTCTCAGAATTTAAATGGGTTTTTGATTTGGCTAGTTATCATTTTGATTTAGTGTTTGGAGCGTGAATCTTCTAGATGAATTATTAATTGTGCATAATATTATGACCTTTTGGCTGAGTTTTGGCTACGTCAACCAATCTTTACGATCTTCCAACTACGCAAGATTATATTGCAGGCACGAGTGAGTTTAAGAACAGGTGCACTATTCCCTCACTGTCGTAGATCTCTGATGTCAGCAATCTTTTAATATGACAGCATACGTCACTCTCGCTAGTTGTGGCAAGATAGCAGGCACAGGAACCCTCGCGGCCTAACTGTCAAGTGGGACGTGGAAACTGAATTCCTTGCTCAAATTCTTCTCGCAATCTGCATCCAGGCAAGATTTTTTTTTGTTTTTATTTATATAATAGTATTAACGTGTACACAAGAACTCCCACCCAATCATAGAATTTCTTAACTTTTTACCGTTATCTTCTGTTGAGAGAAACAGGCTTAAGTGTAAAGTTAGGTGCATTTTTGACGCTTTTGGGGGGACGAAACGTGATCTATGGAGTATGGTATTCATTATATAAGGACTAAGCAGTCCAGTATTTCACTGACAGGTCAAATCACCCACTTTTATTTAATGTCAAAAACGTTAGCTAGTACAGGAAACTATAATTATGAAATACTAAGCTATGACGTCACATGTAAGTACCTTTTGTCAAATCAATACCTTTTTAGTTTCAATTAACTGTAATAATTTCATAAAAGCGCAACAGTTGGGAGCATAATATGATTATGTGCTTATTTTTGATTTCCAAGGAGTTTATTTATTTTTTACTAGCGGCCGCCCGCGACTCCGTCCGCGTGGATTTCGATTTCCAATATCTTATGTGTTATTCTGATGTATAAGCTTTATTGTGGTAAAGTTTCATTCAAATCCATTCAGTAGTTTTTACGTGAAAGAGTAACAAACATCCATACATCCATACATCCACACATCCATACATCCATACATCCACACATACAAACTTTCGCCTTTATAATAGTACTTAGTAGGATTTATATCTTTTGCATCGCAACTGACACGGATGTCGCTTTCCATCAGGTGAAAGATCGTCGTCACAATCTTTGCACTCCTCCCATTCACGTGTTTAAATCCCATGCCAGGACACGTGAGTGGTAATTTATCGTGATATATTTAATAATAACACGGCAGACGCATGCCAGACTTCTGAAGAAGTGTTATGATTGTCTTTGATAAGCGTGGGCGTATGCCAATGACCTGTGACTGAGTGGCTAGGTCGCTAAGCGACAGGTGCAGTTATAGAGTTTTGACGTTTTAATTCGTTTTACTAAAGTAGCAGGAACAAAATGGCTTAATTCTACCTCCGATTCAAAAGTGAAGTGTGGGGAATACACAGAGATTTAGTTTACGATGGATGTCTTAGGCTCGTAGTCATTCTCATATAAAACAGCACCTCAAGTTCGCGCTCAAGTTCGATTTCAGAGTTGAGTGCGATTTATTAATTCGAGCCTTAATCAATAACAGTTGACGGTTCTTAAATCAGATTGCTGAAAATCGTGATAATTTTGGCGCCCACTCACCAGCAGAAACATAGCACAACAGTTACGAAGTGCTACTTCACTGTGGCCTTCTGTTAGGCGGGGGTACTTCCCAAGACGAGCAGCTCATTCGAGACCTCTCTTAAATTCCGCACATACTATATATTTAAACCAGAGAAATTTAATTAAATCAAACCCACCCACGTTTGATTGAACCAACGACTTCAGAGCTCTCTTAAACGAAAAAAAAACCCAAGAATCTTCGTGTAGTAAAAAGTTTCGTGAAAAACAAGTACATAACTACAGTGAAGAAAGACGGTCGTTTCAATAACAAATCGTCGTTATTTATAGAAGGAACGGACAAAGCTATTCACTCGTTTACGCGGTTTCCACGAAGTTTTACGATGGCGTATTTTTACATTGTTTTTAATACTGTCAGGTGAGAGAGTTTAAATCCAGTAAGGTTACCAGTCTTTAAGATTTCAATTGTTATCAGTTCAAAAGTAGAAGTGCCGGCCAAGAATAGGACTACCCTTCTCTTCCCGTGGGTGTCGTAAGAAGCGCCTAAGGCACATTCCGGGGGATGGGCAGCAGCGTTCCCCTGTGTTGTATCGTTCACCATACTGCGGTCACCAGCCCGCCTGCCCAGCGTGGTGACTACAGGCTTAACCCGAGGGGCCTGATGGAAGCTTATGTCAAACAGTAAATGCTTAAAACGACGCAAACGATTTTGATGCTTTTTAATCTGATAGAGTGATTCAAAAGGAAGGTTTGTGTATAATACGTGTATAATATAAAAAACACTGATCATTTTAGTTGCATCTGTACTAAGCCGATGCGGGTCGCTAGTAATCAATACATAGTATATGTATGTATGTTTAAAGATCTAAGCATACATACGGACGCTGTATGTCCGTATGTATGCTTAGATCTTTAAAACTACGCAACGGATTTTGACGCGGTTTTTTTAATAGATAGAGTGATTCTTAAGGAAGGTTTGTATGTATAATACATGTAAGTAAGTACCACGGGCGAAGCCGGGGCGGGCAGCTAGTAAATAAATAAATAAAATCAGCTCTAGCTACAATATTGCAAGTGAAAGTAAACAAAAGTAAATCCGAGTCTATTAAAAACATTATTAAAAATACACAATAATTTATTCCCATCTCGCGTTGAGTGATAAATCAGAGTAATCTCATTTCCGCGTTAGCAATGACCTTGACGCCATGTTTGATTTCGCGCGGGAAAAGAAATCTTTTTGATCTGCGTCCATAGAGGAAATATGCATAGAGTTTTTATTAGATAGTGTTGAGAATATAGATTCTTTAGCGTGAAATAAAAGCACACCGTTTTTCTCAATTCTGTTATATTCTGACATGCATAAAAACCATAGCAACTTACATAGACAATATCTCAAAAAGTATGTAACACTCCCGGCAAAAGGGACCGGAGGTCTACAGTTCCTCAAACTAAATATTTATCTATTTATTACTATTTATTATATTACAAGTCAGGTCAGTCAAAGTAGTCAAGTCCCCATCATGTATCTCGTCGGTCTTTTTGTAACTCTGCCAGATCTCGTCCTTTCCAGCAAACAAATAGGGAGTTAGAATCTCTTTTCTTACTGGTTTTAATTCTAGCTCTTTCGTGAGGTCTTTTGTGCGACCTTTGGGCTCGACTATCTATAATAAGCGCACGCGAGCAAACGGACTTCTTTACATCGTATGACGGAACCTGCACCACCAAGGCCTGGAGTAATGTAGTTGACCGCATCTGGCAGTGCAGGTTGTTGGCCTTCTCCGTCGGTTTTGGTTTGCACTTGCTCGCTGATCCTTCACCGTCATTGTCGAGGTTAGGGCACATCATCGTGGAGTGTCGTTTTTTACAAAGTAGGCACTTGGGCGAACTCTTACATCTTTTCGCAGCGTGACCGACTCGTAGGCAGATAAAACATGCCTTCTTGGCTTTGACGTGCTCCTTCTTTTGCGCAAGCGTCATTTTAGCTGCCTTGCGACATTCCACGCTGCAGTGTGAGTGCTTTTCGCACCAAATACACGTCACAGCGGTAGGCTTACGATTCTCCGAGCTCGTTCCGGCGACAAAACAGCAAGTAGGCGATTTCGGATCGGTAGCGCTGGTTCTTGCATAAGCAAGTTGTATCCTTTCTTCCGACTCTACTTCTAATCTTAGAAAGTCGACTAGGTTTGACAGCTCGTTCTTGTTCTTGTCAGTAGCTCTGGACCTGTTCCAAGCGCGAAGTACGTCATCTGGGAGCGCCGACTCAACCATAGGGAACAAGATTGAAGCATATTTGTCTTTCGTCACACCCAGTGTGTCGAGAGCTTGGAGATGTGTTTGCAAGCTGTCGTACAACGTCGACAAATCTTGACTAGACGGTACTTGTCTTTTCTCCTGCATCAAAGCTATCAGACCTCTCACATAGGTTTCTATCAATACATCATCCCGTGCATACCTAGATTTGAGGGCTTCTAGTGCCTTTTTATAATTTTCGCTACAAGGCGGATAGCTTTCTACAAGTTGCCTAGGTTTTGAATTAAGTTCCATCGATTGGAGTAGATATTGGTACTTATCTGAGTCATTGATGTCATCGTCTTCGTCGATCTTTGAAAACTGACCCCAGAACAGCAACCATCTCTTGATTTCTCCATTGAACTTCGTTATTTCTAACTTAGGCACCTTTACCTTGCGCTGATTTGAAGAAGATTTTGCTGATTTCAGCGAACTACTTGAATCTTCTACGAATTTGTTGAAGTTTCTATACCGTGCCTTCAAAACGTGCCATCGACTTTTGTACAGAGCAGCCTTCTCCTGGTCAGCCTCGAACGATTTCTCGTCGAAGTCCTTTAGACTACACCATAAGTCGCGGATGGACACCTCACATGCAAACAGCTCCTCGGCGCAGTCGGAGAGCCGGGAATAGTAGCCCTCCACGGAGGCGACCTCTTCCTGATCGCTCTGGCGGCACTCTTTCAGTGAATTTTCCAGAACGTCAGCGGCCTTCGTGAAGTCTTTACGCAATTGCGTTCTCTTCCTCTTGGACTCTTCCATATTATTATTCTACGCCGCGGTTTTATTTTCTGTTTCCGATTATATTATCGATTTTTCACGGTCGCCACTTATGTTGAGAATATAGATTCTTTAGCGTGAAATAAAAGCACACCGTTTTTCTCAATTCTGTTATATTCTGACATGCATAAAAACCATAGCAACTTACATAGACAATATCTCAAAAAGTATGTAACAGATAGGTATATAGCAGAAACCACAATTATGCAGGGTAGGATTTTGAAAGGCGGGTACATTAACCGTTACAGTTACAAGAAAACATTGTTAGGCAACCATCCATAACTTTTTGTGATATTTTGATCTGCATTCACAGATTTCTGAAAAAAGTTACAGGCAGCCAAAGAATGCTGAAAAGGCATTTTTTTTTCATGCCGATATATCCTATTTCATGTAAGGATCAAATGACTCTATTGGACCACTTGAGGTTTGAGTTCTAGAAATGTCAGAAATCGAAAAAACAATTCCCATGCATTTTGTAGGAAAATTACAAAAAAAAAAGTTTCTTGCCTTTCGGTCCTAATGTGATGATGATGATGATGATGGTGTTTTAGTTTGACAGTTTGCCTTCAGTGGCAATGTTCTATATTTGAGTGTAGGCAATCACGTGCTTTGCAATGTGTTAGCTCTGTCTTATTTAAAACTACAGAACGAGAAGAAATTATTGCGTAAACAAATAACAAACGGAGCTTAGTAGATTGCATATTTGCACTAGATAATATAGAAGAGCAGCTAATACGAACGAAACTGAATTTCGCGTCGTTTGTAAGTTTGTAGAGGCTCTTCTATTCAAGCGAAGAATTCGAAGTTCTATGTTATTATTAAAATTTGAATGTTGTTATGATTAGCTTGATGGTTAGCGAACTCGGCCGATTGCTAAGTTAAGCAACTGTCGTAGAGGCTAGTCATTGGATGGCTGACTGATTTTTTTTATCACGAGTTCCTCCGTGCTTCGCAAGGCACGATAAGCCATTGGTACCTCTGCGGTCGTGTCATATTATTCCTGTACCACCGAACTATGAGAGTGAGGGAACAGGGAGTGACAGGTGCACTCCCTGTGCACTATAATATATCCTGCGTAACTGGCTGATCGTAAGATTGGCCGCCATGGTCGATCCGAAAGGGTATTATAATGTTCTTACGAAGTTTATTGAACATAAACGTTTCATACATGTCAGAGAAATTCAAACACCTAATTAACATGGTTGCTCTGATAAAGGGATTTCAGACTGCATAAGTGAAGACTCTTAAAAGAAAGTCGGCTAACAGACCATTACGCTTAAGGAAACTTCCAGGAAAGCATAAATTCGCAATGACAACCCAAAAAGCAGTTGGCAACATCAGTAATTTCCTAAAATACATTTCCGGAAATCAAGTCTTTTCAGACCTCGTTACCGTCCGTTCACTTTTGCTAAATGAGTCGACAAAATGGCGACTCAAAACTTATTCGTCACAAGATGGCCGAACTCGAAATGTAGTCTTTTGTTCCAAGTGACACAGAAACTACAGGTTTTTGGACACGCTTCAATGTTATTGTTTGGTGTATTTGCCGAGATCTTTGTAAATGGAATGACGTTTTCAGTAGGTGTAAAATCTTACACGTAAAAGCGTCAGGAAATAAATAAAGCTCACAAGTCTTGAGAATTAGGACTAAAACTGATATAATTTTGTTGTCTGTTTGTCTTTCTATCTGTAACGTTTAAACCTTTTAACTGATTTTGATGAAATTTCGCACAGACAATCTTTAGACCCTGAGAAAGAACATAGGCTACCTTTTATTGCGAAAAAAGGCATATGAAATCCACGCGGACGAAATTGCGTTCGGCCGCTATTATTTTCAAGTTATATTTAATTAAACGTCTTAATCTATCACTTGGCAGTATTAATAGCCATCTTGACAAATCACATCACTCCACGATCCTGTGCGGTTGCCAGTTCATCTGTCTTCGGTTACAAGCGCCCCAAGACTTGGCAGGGGGATATTATTTGTTTACCTATGGTCACATTTAATTTGGACATTGATCCTTGTATACATGTACATAATTACTTGTAAAGTGTGATTTTAGAACAAATTGAGCAACTTCAGAGACTTAGTCAATTCAGGATTATAGTCGCAGCGTAGCCTGGGCTCCAAGGCGATGCCCGAGGATGCAACCGGGAGAGGCGCTAGGATGATGATGATGATGATGACCCTCCCCAACTGAGCTCTGGCGACCTTACTCACCAGCAGAAACAGCACAACAGTTACGAAGTCCTACTTCACTGTGGTCTTCTGTAAGGTGGAGGTACTTCCCCAGACGACCGTACCTAATGATTAAAATCTATGCCGAATCGAATAAAAAAACTAGAACAAAAATCACGCCCTACTTCCGAAGACGATCCAAAACAGTCCTTAATTAGAATGCATTAGTGACCTAGTCAATAGCCTAATATCGGCTGCTATTTATAGCCGGCCGTCGACCTATCGACTATCGGATGTAGCCAAATACTCGGGCGTCAATGTTACAATGTTTCCATGGCAACGATGATGACAGACATGTTTTTAATAAAGACATCTGTTGCATTTGGTTGTAGTTGCCAATTTTACGATCGACCGATTGAAAAGTAGGTATCTTCTTTGATTGTTTCCCAACTAATATTATAAATGCGAAAGTAACTCTGTCTGTCTGTCTGTCTGTCTGTCTGTTACGCTTTCCCGCTTAAACCTCGCAACCGATTTTGATGAAATTTGGTACAGACAATCTTTAGACCCTGAGACAGAACATAGGCTTCTTTTTATTTCGAAAAAAAGAAATCCACGCGGACGGAGTCGCGGGCGGCCGCTAGTTGTTAATAAATATTCAATGCCTTGGACTAACACAACAATTGCCTGGCCCCAAACTAAGTTCGAAGCTTGTACTATGGATGCTAGGTAGGGAGCGGCCATTGAGTTATTACTACTACGTATAGAGTGGAAATCTCGAAGAAAAAGTTCTGTTAACAAAGGGTCCATGGGCCTCAATTGCCTTAGTCTGCCGTCGCCCTGTGTACGACGCGGCCGGGATCGGCACTATTAAGGAACCGATAAAATGCCGTCTTGTGTAAAAACATGTACAAATCACACTACAAAAACATCAACAACAGTACACTGTGGTCTTCTGAAAGGTGGAGGTCATCCCCAAAAGCGCAGCTCATTCGAGTAGAAGTTCCAATAAGCGCTACCTCTCTTGTAACAGCAGCATCCTACTACTATTATAAAGGCGAAAGTTTGTAAGTGTGGATGTATGGATGTATGGATGTTTGTTACTCTTTCACGTAAAAACTACTGAATGGATTTGAATGAAACTTTACCACAATATAGCTTATACATCAGAATAACACATAGGATATTGGAAATCGAAATCCACGCGGACGGAGTCGCGGGCGGCCGCTAGTACCTACATAAATAAAATTACCTTTTCTGATCAGATGAGCCATAAACTTTAATCCATCTGATGGTATATAAACCGCCATTCAAGAATCTTTGGCAACACGAAGAAGAATGCATCTCTTTTATCGTTTTAACCTCACGCCGATTGGGTAAAAATAGAACCGCCTGCATTCTGTTAAAACAGAGGTTCCCAAACTTATTCTCCTCCTAGACCACTTTAAACATTTTGCTGGTTAAGTTGAACTACCTACGGTGCAGCAAATTTTTTACTATATTCCTAAAACTTGTCAAAAATATAAAGATAATGTCTAAGTATGGAAACTTACAGAAGACGACAATGAAATAGCACTTCGCAACTGTTGTGCTGTGTCTGCTGGTGAGTAAGGTCGCCAGAGCTCAGTTGGGGAGGGTATGGGGTCTTAAAGGACGGCAACGCATCGGCGATACCTCTGGTAGCGCGGATGTCTATGGGCGTTGGTGGTTGCTTACTACAGGCGACCCGCAAGCTCGTTTGCCGCTTCTGACATGAAAATGATTCGTTTCAGCTGCATTCCGCTCACGAATTCAAAGTTTGCGTCTGAGGTCTAAGTGCTATGTCATTGGCGAATTATGACATAGGTATATGTCAATGTCATGTCCAAATTCACCAATGACATATCAGTTAGACCTCACGCCTACGTATTTCCATCTATCGGATTTTTCAGTCGCAAACACCCCCATAAATGTATTGTTCTGTGAGTGCATGTAACATTATCGAGGACCCCCTACGAATTGTGCACCCCCATTTTTGGCCTCGGCAACTCAGACCCCCGTCCAGTCTCCCGTGGACCTCTAGGGGTGCATCTGCACCACTTTGAGAATCAATGTGTTAAAATATACAAACTGTCGACCTGTACCGACCGTGAGAATCTGCTTCTTGTTCAACATTCGGTAATTTGGGTAATGTATAGGTTGCTGGTATGCACCGATCGCAGACGAAAGAACATTTTGAATATTTAATAACATCTTCCCACTCAAGATTTTATCTACGTCCACCAATAAATATATTTACGATCAAACAACTTTGCAGGAAAATATTATACAAATTAGCACTATCACACCCTTGGAAAGCACGTTAAGCCGTTGGTCTTGCGCCTGATCTCTCTACGGTCGTGTCAGACTGCTGTCCCACCGAATTATGAGAGTGAAGGAATAGGGAGTGCACCTATGCTTGCGCACTCACATTTGCACTATAATATATCCTGCGTACCTGGCTGATAGAAAGATCAACCGCCATGGCTGAAAACCGCTTTAAGGTAGTATAATTGATTGTTTATTTTTATTTGGGACAATTACCTATTCTGACTGGTCCTAAGTCAAATTCTTTTTGATCTCACAATATAAATATCATCTCATTTCATTGCGTTACAAGTAGCATCATTTTTCACAGTGAAACCACGTTACAGTCAAATAAAGATGCATGTAATTGCATGTTCCAAATAAAGCTTTAAAAGGTTCACGAACTATTTGTTTACCAAGGTCGTTCAAAGGGCAATTTGAACAATACTCAGCTTAATGAATATCAATAAATCCAAGGCATAATTTGATTAGTCAAATGAACATTTTAATTAATAAACAATTTTGACAGGCCCGTTGGACGAGTGGCTAGGGACCCTGGCCACAAAACCAAGGGTCGCGGGTTCGAATCCCGCTAGGGGCAAATGTTTGTGTGATGAACATTGGCATTTGTACTCGAGTCATGGATGTTTGTAAAAAGTATTTAAGTATGTCTATCCGTTCCCTAGCTTCCATAGTACAAGCTTCGAGCTTAGTTTGTTATGGGGCTAGGCAAGAGGTGTGTTAGTCCAAGGCATTTATTTATTTATTTATTCATTATTCATTTAATTGTATATATTGTTTTTCATTATCGACAAAATACATCGATAAATAATTCCAGCCTTGAGGCGGTGGGTGGATGCGTGCACTATTACAAATTTCGAGTTACCCCTTCATCTACCAGTGGGTCAAATTGGTGGGTGAACGGGTTTATATATCCGTTCCCTAGCTTTCATAGTACGAGTAAAAGCTTCGAGCTTAATTTGGGGCTAGGTAGTTTTAGTACAAAGAAATTTCTTATTTTATTTACAATGCACTACTAGGTAATGTACATATATTACATATTTGTAGAGCCCGATGGCGCAATTGTTAGAGTTTTCGGGCTGCGATTGCTAAAGTTAAGCAACCTCGCAGAGGTCGGTCATGGGATGGGTGACCGAAAATTTTCATCTCGAGCTCCTCCGTGCTTCGGAAGGTACGTAAAGCCGTTGGTCCTACGCCTGATCTCTCTACGGCCGTGTCAGATTACTGATGGCTGATTGATTAGTCCAAGGAATTTATTTATTTAGGATACTAGCGACTACTAAAAAATTTACTGATTGCATTTTTGGCATCAGTGTCGATCACTAAACAACCCAGATAGTTATTTTCAAAATATGTATGTTTCATGTACAGAATTGACCTCTCTACCGATTTATTATAAGTATAGATTTTTATTGAGCGATATGACGCGACTGTCGCTTCACATTGCAAAGCCTTTGTCAGAGCCGATTGAAGTATGGGGACGGTATCAAACAAATGCAAAAACTATTCCACGTTTCAAGCCAATAGTGTGACGTGTGACACACTTCCCAGTTCTATGGAGTTTGGATGCACTCCAGAAAAATATCGTTGTGAAACCGATCTGAGAACATTAAACGAAGATTCGGGTCGGTATGCCATTCGCACTTTTTAATAGGTGGTATTTTGTAAGAAAATATTGATGGAATATTTTTGTTAATATCTTTGGTGGGAGAATAGGTTTATGATTTTTTGATCCTTCATCTGAACTTATTTTGCGTTTTAGTGTTTTTACAATAGACTTACACATATTGAGAGATGCATAGAGACAGTATAAGCATTATCTTGTTTATAAAGAACTTTGCTGTTTTGAATTACGAAATGAAAAACCATCGTCCGTTCTTTTTTAACACGATAAAGAAGTAAATTATTTCATCAAAACGCAATGGATTTTATTTATTTAAAATATGTACACAAACAGGTAACAGTCAAATACACAGCCAGATTCACAATTATTTTGCTACTAGCGGCCCGTCACGCGGTTTCACCCGCGTCCCCGGGGAACTACTTCCCGTACCGGGATAAAATATAGCCTATGTTACTCTGGGTGAATGTAGCTTTCCAACAGTGAAAGAATTTTTCAAATCTGCCAAGTAGTTTCGGAGCCCATTCAATTCATACAAACAAACAAACAAACCTTTCCTCTTTATAATATTAGTATAGATTACTTGTAAGCATTAAAATAAAACACATTTTTGCTATTTTACAAATTACACGTCCAAAACACGAGACATTGTAAAGCACCCAACACCGCCATCTTTTCTCAACTTTTTCTATCCCCCGACAGATACAAGAATATATATCATTATAATTAATTAACTAGCAAGTGTTTGTTTGGCAAAAACATAAAGATTACTATCTGTTCGTCGTATGTTCAAACGTAGTAGGACGAAAACTTCACATTTGTCAATCACGTAAAATAAACAAATGACATTGTGTTGTTTTTGTGAGTTATCACTGTCGAGTCGAATACGGACTCTGAATAATAAGCTGGTTTTACCAAGCTCTGAGATTAACTATCTAATATTACATAGTATTATAAGTAGTACACAAATGAGTGCGCAAGCACAGGTGTACTCTCAATTCCCTCACTCTCTTAATTCGGTAGGACAGCAATCTGACACGACTGTAGAAAGGACAGTCGCAGGACCAACGGCTTAACGTGCCTTTCGAAGCACGGAGGAGCTCGAGATGAAAATTTCTGTCACCCATCCGATGACCGACCTTTGCGTTCGTTGTTTACTTTAGCAATCGCAGGTCGAATGCCGTCAGTCTCTATACTTGGTAAATCTTAGAGAATAGGTACGCAAGCGATTTTCATGCTTTTTTAATCATGATTCAAGAGAAAGGTTTTTGTTTTCATAGTATAATATAGTATAGAAAAGGAGAATACTTATAGTAAAGAAACACTGATAATTTTAGTTGTACCCGTATGGGCCGGGGCGGTGTGCATTTTTGCCTTTGCTAGTGTCTTACTTGGTATATATTCAAATTCAACTTCAAATAAATTAATTTTTGCATGTTGTTTTACAACGAAATTCTTTTGCAAGATTTTTTTTTGTTAGTCCATTCTGCCTGTAAAACTTAATACATATTATTTACTTAGATAGTATAAGTTATAGCAAGCTTAATATCTACAGGTTTGCATTCCGCGGTGAAATAAAACAATAATAGTCGGTGAATCTACTAAAATAGTTTACAAAATCGTCTGGTTTCCTATTATATAAAGATCTGGCAAACGTATAAAGGGATATGAACTGTGATAAATATACGCACGTTAAAGATGACGTTTCGCAAGAAAGATTTTCGAACGAAAATGTTTGTTTTTTTAGGGTTTTCAAACGGGCAATTCTTATTATTATTTAATGGTACAGAAGCCATGATCTGAGAAATTCTTTAACTAACAGCCGAGTAAAATCGACTAAAATCACATTCATCATTGGAAATAGATTTAATGTCAGTCAAAAACCTTTATTTAGGTCTATGAAGAATTTTTCTTTCTCAAACCGTGGGTGTCGTATGAAGCTAGGTGCAAAAGATCGTTCACCATACTGCGGTCACCAACCCGCCTGCCCAGCGTGGTGACTGTGGGCATCACTTTCTATCTGGGGTAGATCGCTTTTACTACGAACTAACAGAAGCTTAAACTACTCTCGAAGTTGATCGTTTCTCAGATACTTCGAATTGGATTTCGTCTTTTTTAAGTGTTTTCGAAATTAGAGTTCGACTAGAAATCGGTGTCTGCACAAATAGTGCCATCTGAGTTTTTGGCAATTCTTCTCGACAGTAACTGCTTTTCGAATCGGTGGTAGAGTCATCATTTATTGTAATTGACGATACATAAAAGCTTCTTTAGGCTTTAAAGAATGAAGAATATTTTGAGTGTGAATTTGATCCCCGTAACTAGGAAAACTAAATTATGAAACTCTTATTATTGAAAAACAAATACTTATCATTATGGCACAGTTACTGCTGCAGTTTTAACAAATTGTTATACTTAATCAGAACTGAACAATTATTTATTTGATAATACTAATTTGTGACGTCAAACTTCAAAGCTTAGTATTTTCATACAGTTTACCTACAAACTCACGTTTTTGACGTTCAATAAAACAGATTGATTTGACCTATCAGTCAAACACCGTATTACAACGGAAACCAAACATATATTAAAAAAAAAGTATATAAGTAATGTTTATCAGTTGTCTGACACCCATAGCACAAGCTAATGCTTAGTTTGGGGCTAGATGGCGCTGTGTGAATAAATGTCCAGAGATATTTATTATTTATTATTTATTTATTCTTTTAATCAGATTCTGGAACCAACGGTTAATCACCACAGTGTCGATCTAGCACTCTGTTTAAAAACAGCTAGGTCAAGGCCGACATATTAAACCGTACCTACAGTTTGAACCCACTGACAGATTGACGAGTGAACGTGAGTGAAGCCAACTGTTACTAGTCCAGGAATTTTAGATTTTATCTGCGGAATAATTCCTAGTGAGTTGAATTTTTGTATACACCTTTATTATGATATTGTAATGATGATGTGAAGAATCGACATTGATATCGTGCCGGCTAAAAAAGTTATAGGGGTCCAAACGTCACGAAAATCAGTTTTTCGCAAATATCTCGCGATCTATTGCTCAGAGGTCAATAATGGTTTCATAAAAGTTGTTCGTCGTAAAATTGTTCACAAAAAAGGTCTCTTGCATTTTTCTGTACAATTAACCGTTTTTGAAATAGAGACTAGAACGCACTCACATGGTATTGTATACCGTACGGCGCATACCAAGGCATAAACCCTATTGTTTGTTTTTTTCCCTTTTTCGTTTGTGTGTTTTTTGTTAGTATGATGATCTACTTATAGAAATATAAAGGACTTGTAATACTAGTACAGTCAGGAAAATAGGAATATCATTTTTAAAAAACTAAGTGGAATTTTTTTTGTCACTTTATAACTCAAGAACAGGCTCACCGATCCAAACCAAATTTTCAGGGTTTGTACAGACTATTTAGTATATGTTTTATGTGAAGTTTGAAAAAAATCTGTCGCTTCACTTTATACGTAGCGAAGCACGTACCGGGCCGCTAGTAGTGATATAGATATGCAATGTGAATTTTAGCAATTTTGATCCACGATCTGCGGAAAAAATCCTAGTGGGCTGAATTTTTGTATACGCCTTTATTATGATATTGTGATGAAGATGTGAAAAATCGACATTGATATCGTGCCGGCTAAAAAAGTTATAAGGGTCCAAACGTCACTGGACATAGCATATCTATATCATTACTAGCGGCCCGGTACGTGCTTCGCTACGTATAAAAAGATCGACCGATTTTGTTCAAACTTCACATAAAACATCTACTAAATAATTTGTACAAACCCTGAAAATTTGGTTTGGATCGGTGAGCCCGTTCTTGAGTTATAAAGTGACAAAAAAAATTGTCACTTAGTTTTTTATAGTTGAAATTCCTATTTTCCTGACTGTACTAGTATTACAAGTCCTTTATATTTCTATATGTAGATCATCATACTAACAAAAAACACACAAACGAAAAAGGGAAAAGACAAACAATACGGTTTATGCCTTGGTATGCGCCGTACGGTATACAATACCATATGTGAGTGCGTTCTAGTCTCTATTTCAAAAACAGTTAATTGTACAGAAAAATGCAAGAGACCTTTTTTGTAGATAATTTTACGACGAACAACTTTTATGAAACCATTATTGACCTCTGAGCAATAGATCGCGAGATATTTGCGAAAAACTGATTTTCGTGACGTTTGGACCCCTATCACTTTTTTAGCCGGCACGATATCAATGTCGATTTTTCACATCATCATTACAATATCATAATAAAGGTGTACACAAAAATTCAGCTCACTAGGAATTATTCCGCAGATCGTGGATCAAAATTGCTAAAATTACTGGACTATACGTGTTAACTAGCAAGATATTTGTTGGATGCTGCGAAGCTTAATGAAATCCACAGTGAAGCAGTACTTTGACAGGCTATGGTTAGTGGACAGAGACCCTTGCTACAAAATCAAGGGTCGCGGGTTCGAATCCCGCTAGGGGAAAGGGGGTGATGAAAATTGGCATTTGTACTTGAGTCATGGATGTTTTTAAAGTATTTAAGTATGGCTATGCGTTGCCCAGTTTCCATTGAACAAGCTTCGAGCCCGAGCTTAGTTTGCTGATAGAAATGGTGTTAGTCCAAATGATGTATGTATTATTTTGTTTGCCTCTCTTGTTGATATAGTTTATATAAAAAAACTTTGACAAAAATTAGTTAAAAAATGTTAAATCTGTGTTTTCTAATCGTATCAAAGCGGTCATTGATAAGATATCTGATTTGCAAAATATTATCTGACCTTGTAGGGGATTGCGAGCTCTGATATCTATAGTGAGTAATAAAGCTAAAGAGTTTGTTTGTTTGTTTGAACGCGCTAATCTCAGATACTAATGGTTAGAATTGAAAAAAAATTTTGTGCTAGATAGTCCATTTGTCGAGGAAAGCTTTAAGCTTATAATATAAAACTATTTGGACAAAAACCGAAATCCAAGAGGGAGAAGTCGCGGGCAGCGGCTCTAGTGGAATAATAATGTTACTACTTGCAGTTTGGTCAACGGCTGACAATCTTACGACTAGCCAGGTACACAGGATATATTATAGTGCACAAGTGAGTGCGCAAGCACAGGTGCACTTCCTATTCCCTCACTCTCATAGTTCGGTGGGACAGCAATCTGACACGACCGTAGAGAGATCAGGCGCAGGACCAACGGCTTTACATGCCTTCCGAAACATGGGGACTTTTTGCATGCGGACCTGCGTGGATACATCGGAGACATCAACCAATTATACGGAAACTATGGTTTCCAAAATGGCCGAAGGGGATACAACAAACATGGCACCCAACCGCTGGTTGGGGAACTGCTAAGGCTTATCGTTTCTTCCAAAGTACGGAGGAGCTCGAGATGAAAACTTTCGGCCACTCATCCGATGACTGACCTCTGCGTAATCGCAGGCTGAAAGCGCTAACAACGGCACCATCGAGCTCTTCAAATATGTTTGTACAAAGTCCTACTATCCTACTACTATTATTAAGGCGAAAGTTTGTAAGTATGGATGTATGGATGTATGGATGTTTGTTACTCTTTCACGTAAAAACTACTGAATGAAAATATTTGAATGAAACTTTACCACAATATAGCTTATACATCAGAATAACACATAGGATATATGCTTGAAACTTAAAAAATACGCAATCAATTGACACAAGGCGACCCATGCGGTTAGTAATTATATCACATCTAAAACTTACAGAAACAGAACATTCCTCATTCCTGAACAGAGTTCTCTAAAAGAAAGCCATTTAATTAAAAAACACTGCACCACTTGTATTCAATAATAAACAACGATTTGACGTAACACATGGCTACATTGATAAAATTGTTTATCTTTTCAATTAATAATTTCTGTGTAGTTAGTTCTTCGAAATTATTGATATGTCCTCACTTTTGATCACGGCGAGAGGTATTAAAATTGTTTATCTTCGTTCATCCGTTTGCACTTTTAAACAAATACGCCAATTGCCTAGCTCAAACCATTCAAAGTCAAAGTCACAAGTGGCTAATTCGTAATTTGATTTACAAAGAATTTTTTTTGCACGTCATTTCTTTTTTACATGCTAGCACATTGAGGTATTACTACTACGTATAGAGTGGACATCAAGATCAAAATCTAAGTATGCGTCAACTTGGAAGGAAAAGGGGGCGGATAATTTTTATTCTCTCTGTAATGACACGCCACTAGCTTTATTTTTCGTCCTTAAATAATTTGTAGGTACATGTTTTAAAACATAAACCGACATTTTTTCAATTATAAACATAGTACAAATAGACGGCAACTGCTGTTCATGGACAACAAAGCTAAATTATTATTAATAATTAATTAACAAAGCGTATAAGAATATATTTCTTCGAGATGTCTACTCTATACGTAGTAGAAGGTATTAACCTCAATGCTCCAAGCAATTGAAGTTTACCGCACAATAAATTTTGATAAATCACAAATCCTCAAGAGTCTTCAGGTATCTCCGATCAGCAGCCGTCGTGCAAAGCTCTAACATCACTTCATCAATCGTTCCGACAACTTTAGTTGATTTCTCCGCATCATCATCATCATCATCATCCTAGCGCTTCTCCCGGTTGCATCCTCGGCCATTGCCGCGGAGCCCGGGGTAGGTACGCTGCGACTATTTTATTTTTTATTTATTTATTTATAAAACTTTATTGACCACACAATATGTAGGTACAAAAGGCGGACTTAACGCTAAAAGTGTTCTCTGCCAGTCAACCTTTAGGATCCTGAATTGACCAGGCTCGTTATTACAATGGAGCGACTGTCGTCTGACCTCCGTAACCCTTACAAGGGTAATTTCTATGACCATAAAAAACATATTTTCAGCACAAACACATTGAGTGTTTCGAATTTTAATAAACACACGATGATACCACGCACTTTACTCGAATCCCGCCAAAATCCGTAGGTACTTTTCAATGTCAGAAGTGTATAGTAATCTTAAAATAAACCGCAGTAAATATATCCGCTATATTCGTCCAGATTTTGCAGAAATACATTTAAAACAACATAAAACTGTTTTACATAAACATTTGAACTAAATTTCCTGTGAACGTATTAATTATTATTATTTGAAAACACAGGCATATGGCAGTTTGTAATCCGTATTACAGTGTCTTTTCCGAGCTTGCACACTCAACATAATTTACTATGAAGTTATGAGTTTCCTTTATTCTTTAAGGAAATTTCATTATTTCGAAGATCCGATTAAGTAATAAAATAACATCTTCATAAAACTGACAGAAATTTCAAACGCTTCTTCCCTGTATAAAGTGATTCTTGTTCTGTGTTAATTAATTTATTATTATGATTAGTTTTGAAGATTTCCTCAAAACTTTTTTTATTTTTTCACGCATTTAACATACACAACTTGAAAGAATAAAAGGAATAGGTATAAAATAATAGTGAGGGTGCCGTTACCACAGAATACAAATATACCAAGGGATGAACGGAATTTGTTTTTTAATTATTTAAATTCAATATCTTGACTCAGAACTCCGAACAATGAGCACAATAAAAATACTTACTCACCCAAACAGAATCATTGTCCTATTCACAGCACAAAAGCAAAACCTCCTTTCAAAACTTAAAAAAAAACAACACACCGCGATGACAACTAAACGCGATTTCAAATATCGAATGTCTATTTTCGTAACGGCGGCCGGGCGGGATCGCGCGCTCCGCCCAACGGTCGCAAATGATCTGGCTCCAAGATGAAAGTTATTCTGGATTGGGGAAATATAAGATTACTTTGCACGTAATGTTGGCACACGTTGCCGGTGTCTGGCCGTGCCATCAGGGTTGAAAACACTTTAACATTTATATAGATTTTACTGAATATGCCCCGAAACTAGAACTATTTTATGTTAGGCACCGTGCAGAAACTATAGAGGGCGCTAAAATCCCGATTTTTTTTCCGTGGTTTGACAGTAAAATTTGGCATTTAGCGTAAAAGTTTCGAATATGAGTCACTAGATGGCAGAATAAGGCACAGTGTTTTTCCGTGATTTGACAGTAGAATTACCGACATTGAGAGTAAAAGTTTTAAATATGAGTCACGAGATGGCAGAGTCATCGCTACGCACGGTGCCTATAGGGAGGCAAACGAACAAGTGGGTCACCTGATGGTAAGTTATCACCGCTGCCCATGGACATCAACAAACGCACAAGAGTCGCAGATGCGTTGCCTGCCTTTAAGACCCCATACTCTCCCCGAATGAGCTCTGGCGCCCTTACTCACCAGCAGAAACATAGCACAACATTTACGAAGTGGTACTTCACTGTGGTCTTCTGTTGTGCTATGTTTCTGCTGGCGAGTAGGTAAGGTTGGGGATGGTATGATGTTAAAGGCAGGCAACGCATTTGTTAACCTTTTAACCGGTTTTTGTTGTCCATGGGCGGTGGTGATCACTTACCATCGTTTAGTTTTAGTTGACTCTTTACTATGACCCTGATTTTACCAGACTTATTACATTGGATTATGGATCGGATTAGACCACCAACGGCTTAACGTAAAACGACTGGAAAACCTCACAAAATAATATTATCCCGTGGGATTTGAACCCACGAATTTAAGATTTAGAGCTTAGAACTCTAACCAGCACACCAAGGAGGAAGTTTTTAAACAGTGGACTTTGTCCCGTCAAAAGTAATTTTCAATGTCAGAATTTTACTACCTGTTTATCCTAAACAAAGTTTTGAAATAGCTGTGACCCTTAATTTCACTCACTTTAATTAGGGAAAACACAACGAAGTTCATGAAAGCAATATTTTATCCCGTTTATAGTACATTTCAGACGTTTGTTCCACTACTGAATGGGTTTAGGTATTCAGAACAAAAATAATTATCTAATTCCAACCAAAAGTTAGTTTTTAAGATAACTGTGATCTTTAAAGTTCCTTGAAAACTTCCCTCTTCTGAAGGTATGTACCTAGTACCTACCTAACTATCTAACAAATATAGATTTTGGTCCCACAATCCTTTTGGTTTTGGGAAGGCCAAGGCAATGGTCTGAAAAAGCTGTGGAAAAATGTAATAATTAACAACAAAAGTATGAGACTCTACTCGGCTATTTATAAACGGTCTTAAATCTATATCGCGACCTACATTATCGCTATGCAAATCACTCATCAGAACCATCATGGCAAATGATCGCCCATTCCAAGTCATTAGTCAACAATGTCAATGTACAATTGACATTAGTTATGTCTAATAATACGACCCATTTGAATTGAAGATCGAAATAGCTACTACAAATTATATGCAACCGATTAAAATTAAATCTATAATTCTATTAATAATAATATTTTATAGGAGCTCAACAGCGCAGTGGTAAGTCCACTCGACCTGTGATTGCAAAGCAACTTTCGCAGAGGGCAGTCATCGGATGGGTGACCGAAAAAAATCATATCTAGCTCCTCCGTCTTCGAAAGGCACGTTAAGCCGTTGATCATGCGGCTGATCTCTCTACGGTCGTGTCAGATTGCTGTCCCACCGAACTATAATAGTGAGGGATTAGGGTGTGCAGCTGTGCTTGCGCACTCACTTGTGCACTATATTATATCTTGCGTACCTGCCTGATCGTAAGATCGGCCGCCATGCTCGAAAAACGGCCGGAAGAGTATTAAAGGTATATAAGAGTACCCACATAGTAATCAATCATCATCATCAGCCCATCATCGTCCCCACTGCTGGGGCACGGGCCTCCCCTATGGATGGAGGGAGATCGGGCCTTACACCACCACGCGGACTCAGTGCGGATTGGTGGTTATTCACCACTGCTAATGCAGGACCAACGGCTTCCTAAGCACGAAAGAGCTTGAAATTAGATAAAACTTTTTGTGAGGACATCTGTAATTCCACTGTAGTTTGATATCTGTAACACAAGGATAATAAATTAGTCGGGGCATGGAGTTTTAGGCAGGCAACGCACTGCACTACACTGTGACTCTCGTTGAGTTGTTGATATCCATGGTGGGCAGCGGTGATCACTTACCATCAGGTGACCCTCTTGCTCGTTTGTCATCATCATCATCCTAGCGCCTTTCCCGGTTGCATCCTCGGCCATTGCCTTGGAGTCCAGGGTACGCTGCGACTATGATCCTGAATTGACTATGATCCTCTTGCTCGTTTGTATTTTAATTAAAATTGTCGATGTCCATGGTGATCAAAAGTGGCCGTATTAGATTTTTGCTTGTCTCTTACATAAAAAACTTATCACAGAGTCAGATTAATGTATGTTATGTTAGATCTAATCCTCATAATATTATGATTCACAGGTAGTTTGGTTTGTAAAACCGCTGTGTGTGTGAGCTTGCATCGCCATTACCTATTGGAATGTGGTGTGTTTCCATTGATCCACGAATTTTGGCAAAGTAAAATAGCTGGCCGGATCGCAATCAGATTTTGGATTATTTTGGTTAGTTTTCTAGCCACTAAGCAATATAATTAACTCTATGATACACATTGGAATAGGATGCTATGAGGTTTATAGTTATAAAAGTACAGTTATATTTTTAGGGACGAAATAAAGACCTGTGCTTGTACACTACAATATATCCTGCGTAGGTACCTTATTCTATTTTTATTGGTCACTTTATCGCCCCTTGTGGAAGATCGGTGGTGATATTTTCATCAGACCACGATCACCAGTTTTCTCTCCGAGGCCAGAACGAATCTGAACAGCTATTCCAAGGTGTTTGAAGTCCAGTATCTGATATTTCACAAAGGTAATAACATTTTCCTTGCTCTTTCCAAGCAATCTTACCCATCTATGTTTTGATACTTACCAGTTGAACATGGCCCGAGTCGGCTTCTTCTTTTTTGGTATTTTGTTTTCTGGTGTATTGTACTTGCTCCACCGCTTTGGCCATTCGTTTGATGACCTTTACGTTACTTATGTAAGTAAAAATAACTATTAATACGATAATCTCGTCTCCCACGGTCTAAATAAAGAATAATCTAATGGAAACGCACAATTTCGCACACACTCATAAAACACTCTTACGCATATCAATCTCCTAGATACAGCTATGATCTTATTACAAGCGAATAAAGCTTATATTCGATCAGTAATGAAATCGTATTTTATCAAGATACTAGTGTTTCCTTATTACAAGTGGGTAGAGTTTATTTTCGAGTGTATTTTATTTATCCAGACACAGTTTCTTATAACAAGTGAATAAAGGTGTATTTTCGATCTATATTTAAATATTTACTCCAGTTATCATATTCCGATGTTTCAATTCAGTATTTATCGGATGATAATCGATACTTGTTGTGTATTTTGTTAAAAAAAACTAGTGAGAATTGTTAAAAAACTCATTTTTGTTGATAAGTGTATTGTTAACTTGTTAAATTTGTTTTTGTTTATCTATTAAGTGGTACCGATTCTATTTTCAAGGTCTGTTTAAGGAAAACTTGCTTGTAAGTAGTGTTGAATGGTTTAAGTCGATATTATGGTACACATAAGTAAATAAACCAATGTAATATTGCCGGCTAATTAAATTGCAAATATTATTTAGCACTTAGCAAACTAGTTTTACCAGCCATAATAATAATAATGGAAGATCGTGGTCCTGACAGAATAAGGATTTATGTAAAACATTCAGTAATATTTGATAGTAGTGTTTACATATGTTCAGTTACTTATTTAAATTAAACCTTAAATAGCTACGTGTTTAAATTTAATTATTTCTACCAACTTTAAAAGACAATGCTGCAGAATATAATCGCTGAAAAGATATATAATCTTGAAACGAATAATTAAAATTTAACCCCATAAAATAGTCTCTTATGTATCTTTGAAAAAACCCTTACGTTTTACACTTATTATATTATCAGTGATTTTACCTAGTAATCACATAAGAGTTTTGACAATACTAATATTATCAATGCAGATATTATCAGAAACGTAGGTAGGTAGAGATATAATGTACTATAAGATATTATATAACTTAAAAATATAGGTACGTCCGATCTGCAACAATTTTAAATTAGGTCTCAACATATAAATTCCCTTGAATAAAAGAGCTACTTAAAATACAGTACCATACGCCTCCATGGTCAGGTGGTTCAAGTTCCGGGCCGTGGTCTCGAGGTCCAATGTTCGATTCCTGGGTGGGGCAAAATTTGTGTCGATTTTTCTGAACACTGCCTTTGGTGATTGATCATAAACCCAGCCCTAAACTGCACTTTGCAAGCGTGGTGATTAAGCGTAAACCCATCTTTGTAACGAAAACATAATTTCAAATGATGGAGGCTTTTGCCCTGCCGTGGGACATTAATAGGCTGATGCTATAGCACAAAATTTTTGTAACACTTTCAGGATATAATGCCGTGGAAGCGACCAGAGAGCGTCCCAGTTGGTCAAGTCTGGAGTCGATTTGAAAGGAAAGGGAAGAATGGACAACCAGCTAGAAAGTAATTATAAGAATCCTCTTGACTTTTAACCTAAATAAAATAAAGAAACTTATGGACTGATGTTACAGATGCAAATCAGAATACACTAAATAGGTATCCGTCGCATTGCAAGAGGCGCTGGGTTCGAGTCCCGATCGAGCCACCTAAAAACGGATGAATTTTTCTGTGTTTATAGTTTTTTTTACACATAAAAAGGTACATGTTCATGCACACAAATATGCGAGCGAGTGATCGAACACGCAACCTCTTGGTGTAACAAACAAATTCTTAACCATAACGCCAAGTCGGTCGTCAGAGCAAATAAACTGCTTATAAGTACTTCCAATCAGTCATGATTAATTAAAAATAAGCTCAATCATAAGAGTTACGTTGATGCAGAATTATAAGTTTGCTGTAATAACTGCACAATAGCTATTACAGATTTTATAAGAAGGAATAGCGGCCGCCCGCTACTACGTTCGCGTGGATTTCAGATCCCCTGAGGGTCTAAAGATTGTCTGTGCCAAATGTCATCTTAATCGGTTTAAAGGTTTAAGCGGGAAAGCGTAACACACAGACAGATAGAGTTACCATCACATTTATAGGATAAGTAGATTAGTTTGTCTAGCTTAAGAAAATTGTACTTTTTTATGGGAGTAATAAAAACATTTTGAATTTTGAATTTTTGAATTTTGAATTTATAATAATAGTAGGGATAGAGCTTTGTTGTGCTTCCACCTTAGAGAAGAAGAAGACAATACATAGTCATTCACTTCATAACTGTTGTGATTTGTTTCTGTCGGTGAGTAAAGTCTCTAGTACTCAATTATGGAAGAGAATATTAGGCCATATAATCTGGCATCGCAGTTGCGTTTGTTGGAGTTATTGATGTCTATGGTGATCACTTACCATCAAGTGACATCCTTGTTCCTGTGCCACCCGATTACACGTCACTAAATAACCAACCTAAGGCTGCGTTTCCACATAAGCTGAGCTGCGCGGAGCTAAACAGAGACGTGTAAAAATTGGCATGTGTATTTTGAGCAATGTGATTGGTCAATTTTTACACGTCTCTGCTCAGCTCCGCGCAGCTCAGCATATGTGGAAACGCTCCCTTACTCTTTTGTAACAATGCTGTAAGCTGCATTAGCAGTGGTTAATAACCACCAATCCGCACTGGGCCCGCGTGGTGGTGTAAGGCCCGATCTCCCTCCATCCATAGGGGAGGCCCGTGCCCCAGCAGTGGGGACGATAATGGGCTGATGATGATGATGACATAATGAGGGTATTTTCGATTGAAAAATCCACTAGATGGCAATACGTAGGCGTGAGGTCTAACTGCTATTTCACTGGTGAATTTTAACATATCTGTGAATGTCATGTCAAAATTCACCAATCACATACCAGTTAGACCCTACGCCTACCTATTGCCATATAGCAGATTTCATTTGCGAAAACCCTCATTGTAACGCGTTTTCCTTTGTATCAGGTATCAGATTCGAGACATGGAGGAAAAACACCGGAAGCAGTGCCTGGATCTTATGCAGGAGACGTTTATAAGGGATGAGCCGCTCTGCAAGATACTGAGTACGTAGGCTTTACATTGTAGTCTTTATCTATAACTAGCCTTCCGCCCGCGACTTCGTCCGCGTCCCATCCTATCCCTTAGTTCATAATTTTTTTCTTGCCTAAAAACCATCCCTGGACATAAAAGAACTATTTCGACACTCTCATAGTTCGGTGGGACAGCAATCTGACACGACCGTAGAGAGATCAGGCGCAGGACCAACGGCTTAACGTGCCAACCGAAGCAAGGAGCTCCTCAAATGCTCCTCAACTCTTCAACTCTATTATACATATTATATATCTATACCTACTATGGGACTAATATAAAAAAAAGCTGAAGAATTTTTTGTTCGTTTGAAAGCGCTTAGATCAAAAACAACTGGTTCGAATTGTAAAAAATATTTTTGTTATAGATGGTCCGTTTCTCGAGGAAGGCTTTAAGCTATAGTACATATAACACTAAGTGTGCGGAAACCAACTGAAGAAATTATTTCATTTCAATATTTCCATCTCTGAATAACTGATCCGTATCTCTGATTTAGGTACTGTCCACGTTATTTGACTAATCTGATATTGAAATTGACACAGCCCAAACCTGTTACAAAAACATGGTCATTTTTTTTTACTTAAAAATGGAAAAACCTGAATAAAATAAATAGGTACTTAGTACTTACCATTCAAGAATTTTTTTCACGTCAAAACACTTCTCTTTTATTTCATCTTTCTTCCAGACATAGACAAAGACCCCGAATCAATATCCACCATCAGATCCAACTGGGAGCACTACGTGTCCCAGGGAGTCAGTCTCGCGTGCTTCACCGAGGAGCAGGGCGCGCCCGACCGACTTGTGGGGTTCAACATCGTGCTGGTCAAGACCTGGGGGGAGGAGGAGGGGGTCGAGGTAAGTCAGCCTGACCATCATCATCACCGTCGACTCCGTCATCATCTTCATAATTATCATCACCATTGTCATCATCTTCGTCATTATCATCATAACCATTATCATCATTAATCATCATCCCCACTATCATCATCAACGTCATCATCACCAAAAGTAACATCATCGTCATAATAATCACCACAAAAATCATCATCATCATCATCATTCTCGTTGTCATCATCATTATCCTCATCACAACCACCACCATCACTATCGTCATCATTATCATCATCATCCTCATTATCATCATCATCCTCATGATCATCATCATCATTATCATTGTCATCATCATCATTATCGTCATCACCATCACCATCATCATTATCATATATCATCAATCATCATCATCACCATAAACATCATCACCACCATAACCGTCATCTTCATTGTCACCATAAATATCATCACAATCATCATCATCATCATCATCACCATCACCATCAGATCCAACTGGGAGCAGTACGTGTCGCAGGGAGTCAGTCTCGCGTGCTTCACCGAGGAGCAGGGGGCGCCCGACCGACTTGTGGGGTTCAACATCGTGCTGGTCAAGACCAGGGGCGAGGAGGAGGGGGGGGAGGTAAGTCAGCCTGACCGTCATCATCTGTATCATGCCATCATAGTCTTCATCATCATTCTCATTATCATCATCATCATGATCATCATCGCCATCACAATCATCATTACCACCATCATAATAATCATCTTCGTCATTATCATCATCATCATCACTACCATCATCATCAACATCATCATGGTCATCATCATTCTTACTATCACCATCATCATCACTATAAATATCATCATCATCACCACAATCACCATCATCAACATCATCACTATCGCCATCACCATCACCATCATCAAAATCATATATCATCAATCATCATCATCACCATCACCATCACCATCAGCTCCAACTGGGAGCAGTACGTGTCGCAGGGAGTCAGTCTCGCGTGCTTCACCGAGGAGCAGGGCGCGCCCGACCGACTTGTGGGGTTCAACATCGTGCTGGTCAAGACCTGGGGGGAGGAGGAGGGGGGGGAGGTGAGGCTGCGTCGTCATCACCAGCATCATCACCATCATGATCATCATCATAATTTTTTAATAATCTTTTTGAAATATGATAAGGTGTTTAGGGAGGAGAACAAGCGTGTCACCTGATGGTAAGTGATCACCGCTGCCCATGCACATACTTAAATACATTGATAAACATCCATGACTCGAGTACAAATTCCGATGTTCATCACACGAACATTTGCCCCGAGCGGGAATTGAACCCGCGATCTTTGGTTTTGTAGCCAGGGTCTCTAGTCAACGGGCCTGTCGAAACAATAAATTAATGGACATTGTCCCACGTTATCATACTTTGTTTGTGTCTACTCCTTGAGTTTTTACCTTTCAGGTGCCCTCATGGGCACATGGGCCTCTAGTTCAGTAATCGTGGAGGGTCTATGGGCCCCAAGTGCAGGTTCTGGGGCCCTGGTGGGTCATGGGGACCTAGGCACGTCCATAGTGCCCAGTGAGAAAGATGAGTCTGATTCATCATCATCAGCCTATCACAGTCCATAGCTGCACATAGGCCTCTCCTAGGGCTCTTCATTCAGCCCGATCCTCGGCGACTCGCATCCAGCTCCTGCCAGCCATCTTGCGCAGATCGTCACTCCGCCTGGCCTGAGGGCGTCCTACACTACGTTTTATGGGACATTTTCTGAAAAGCTGAATCCACTCCAGAACTCGTTTACTCCAACGGTTGTCGGTTCTGCGGCTTATAAGGACAGCCCTCTGCCACTTCAGCTTGCTATGTCGATGACCTTATAAATAAATATTTCACATCACTGACGTTATAAATAAATAATATAAATAACTACTTATTTCACATCACTTACATTGATCTGACTCCGTTTTAAGTAACTTAAGCACTTGTGTCACAGATATCAGAATTAACAGTGGTATTACAAATATACTTAACCATTTCGCTGCGGGCTCATCGTTCACAAAACCTTCACCGTACACTGAAGACGATATAACTCGTTTTCCAAAAGTCGCGTAACGTTGGTATACGGAAGACGAGATATGCCGTCTGACAAAAGCGTTCCCGCACGGCGGTAGGCGAGTTTACTCGTCTCAGTCATGAAGTCAGAATGTATAGTCAATTGAGGAAAATAAGGGCAAATGTTGCTAGATGTAAATCAGCCAAGAGTGACTAAGTTTTTAAAATGCGGTTCCGTAGTAAATAGCATGTCTTTAAAACATTATGATTATAGCTATAAAAACAGTTGTGTTTATTTGATTATACCTACATACATAAATGTTTTGCTGAAAAAATGGTTTCCTGTAAAGTCGGTTTTACGGGCGAAGATTTTACGTGACAACGTCTTTTTCTCGGTAGAATATTTATTGATATGAATATAATTAAATTGCACAATAGGAACAAGGAATTGAATGAAAATAAGAATTGCACATAGAAATATATTTTGTTTACTAAAACATTGTACATGTAAACTTAAACTTATCATATGTAGTTGAGTGGGAGAGAGACGCAAGGCATTCGGCGGGCCTCTCTCTCGTTCGGTGACTCATCGTAACGTTACCGAGCGTTACACTCTTTTTCATAAAAGTGACTCCCAGGCCAGCCGCAACCTAATTTTTAAGACGTTGTCACGTCAAAAAAAAAAACTTTTATCAGATAATTAAAACCAAGCAGAACTAGAATTATTTTAACAGAAACTACCTGACTAAAGAAGTTTAAACATTTACAAATTCACAAATAACTTATTTTTTATTTAGATGATAATTAAACGTTAAAACAAGGGACTCCTCACCTTTGTCATCAAAGCTCTCATTGACGAATGTTGTGTTACAAATATTTACACGTATTCAACTCTAGCCATTTAACCCCTAATTAGGACGTATTAACTCGCCTACCGTATATAATCATCTCCAATCAAGACGAGATTAGGTACTCGCCTTCCGCAGTGAACACAAACGACGGTTTTTTTATTTTTACCTGGCAATACTAATCATGTATATAACTATAACTTCTGTCCTGGAAGGACAGAGAAAATTGGGCCCGTCTGTGCGAGCAGTTTTCGATTTCAGTGCTCCGTATGTAGAGGCAGATAAATGTAAACGAGTTATCTCGCCATTCGCAGCGAAAGGGTTAAATATATACATACATATAACACCCAGACCAGGACAAACAGACATGTTCATGCACACAAATGTTTGTCGTGTGCGGCAATCGAACCCGCGACCTCTTGCGTAATAGGCAAAATCTCGACCATTACACCAAGCGGGTCACACACTTATACACTTATAAACACTTATACATATTGTGTTCCAGGTGAAAGGAGAATCCTGGAAGAAACTCCTGAAGGTCCTCACGACTGCTGAGGATCTGGTGGACGTCTTCCAGCATTACAGCGTGGATACTTACCTGACTTCGAGTGGACTGACCGTTCTACCAGAGTTCAGGGGACAGAATATTGGAGCTATGTTGTTTGCTGCTAGGTAAATGTAATTATATTGAAACGAGCGGCCGCCCGCGACTTTGTTCGCGTAGATTTTGGTTTATCCCCTTGGGAAATTTAATCGGGATGAAAGTATCCTATCACCCAGGTCAGCCCATACCCTGCCCGTATACCAAATTTCATCAAAATTCGTTCAGTAGTTTCAGCGTGATTGACGGACAAACATCCAAACAAACTTTCACATTTTTAATATTAATTAATAAGATTAATAAGTTAAGTTGAATGTAGTAAAATAACTTGGTTTGTTTGTTTGTTTAGTTGTAATGTCTTGTCTGTAATGGCTCAAAAACTACTGATTGATTGACATCTTATATCTCAATCTTTTACCATTCGAAAGCTACATTAGCCCCGAGTAAAATTACTCCTTTTTTTATTTTCTGTTATAAGAAGGCAGAAATCAATAGTTTCACCAGATGGTAAATGAATACCGCTGCCCATGGACATCAACAACCGCACAAGGTTCGCAGATGCCTTCATGCGGCCAGTGGGCGCGCAGGTTAGATCTTTCCAGCCATCATGGAGGCTTGAACATCCATGAAGGCTGGAAGGAACGGCACCGTTACAAGCTCTACCACTCTTTATTCTTCTAATTGTCCAATTTATCTTTCAGGGAACCCCTCTGCGCAGCGTTGGGTATCCAAGCATCAGCTACCGTCTTCACAGCGATCACATCTCAGGTTCTAGCAGCAAAATGTGGCTACGAAGTGCTAGCTGAACTACCCTACTCCAAGATGAAGGAATTCGAAATAGACCTAACTGGGTGCGAATGCCTTGACGCTAAGGTTATGGGAAAGAAGTTTAGGTGAAGTTGAATGAATATGATGATGATGATGATGTAGGTATTATTATGTATTGGATTTAAATGTGATTGTAAAGACAATAAGATTTTTATGGAATAAAGGATTATTTTTATTGGGGCCCCCAGAGACGGGTTGAGGCCCCACGATAACCAAACCAGAGGTTAAAAGGACCATGTGCCCAGGTGGGCTAGCCAAGATGCCACTTTAACGAATTCGCCAGACGCTTTCGTAGCGACTTATATCTCCATCCCGCTCATATCAATAGTACGTGTGCGGGAGGACAATATAAGTCGCGACGAAAACGTATGGAGAATTCGACAAAGTGGCATCTTGGCTAGGGCCCCTGGGCTCTAACTCTAATAGGTAAAATATGACACTGCGCACACAGTGGACCCTCAATGGGAACCTCAGATTAAAGAATATTAATAGATGCAACGAATAATTTGACAGTTACCCTATTCATAATAATACGGATTCTATATAATGTTTATTTCGAGAAGAACCGGCAAGAAACTCGAAAGTTACCTACTGTTTTCAAAGTTCAAAAACATATTGGTACAGGATTTTTTGTTTAGTCACAGTTTTTTGTTTTTTTAAACATACTTAGGGGATGATTTTTTCCGAAACAAAAAATATCAATTAAAACATACCAAATGGTTCTGATATAATTTAATATTAATTTCAATACGCTTATAAAGTATAAATGCTATCAAAATCACATCAGTATAAATAAATAAATACATTGTTTTAATCAAAAATATATCGATACCAAAATCACATTCACAACATACATTTTCTCTCGAACAAAATTATTAATTAGACAATCATATTAAGAATACAGAGGGATTTACTATTACACATCAACCTTTAATAAATAAAGCAATTTCTTTTACTATGTAAAGAAGGGAGGCAAACAAGCAAGAGTGTAACCTGATGGTAAGTGATCACCGCTGCCCATGGACATCAACAACCGCACAAGAGTCGCAGATGCGTTGCCTGCCTTTATGACCCCATACCCTCCCCAACTGAGCTCTGGCGACCTTACCAACTAGCAGGAACATAGCACAACAGTTACGAAGTGCTACTTCACTGTGGTCTTCTGTGAGGTGCTACGGACAAAATTCTACGTTTCTTCTCAAATCCAATTGCTTTTTAAAATGGTAGCTGTGCAATAATTTTTCTGGTTACTGTACATTCTATCTGGATCTTTACAATCTATAATAAAATTGGTATAAAGCTTAACAAGAGTCGATCAAAAATGTAAAATCTGTATGTGAAAAACTGGCAAGATATTTTCATTTTATAAGAATTTATCGCTTGTTTTAAGAGTTGTTAAATACTTAAATATTTTTAAACTGAAGTATTTTGATTAAGATAATAAATAAATAGTAAAAATAGATTGTGGCAATATACCGGAATATTTTAACTATTGAACGTCCAAGAAAGTTGGTCGGCTTGTAATTAGGTGCAGAAAAGTAAAGTCCGGAAAATCATTGAACAAGTAATCCCAACTAATATTATAAATGCGAAAGTAACTCTGTCTGTCTGTCTGTCTGTTACGCTTTCCCGCTTAAACCTCGCAACCGATTTTGATGAAATTTGGTACAGACAATCTTTAGACCCTGAGACAGAACATAGGCTACTTTTTATGTCGAAAAAAAGAAATCCACGCGGACGGAGTCGCGGACGGCCGCTAGTATTTCTATAAAGTTTTGGTATTTTAATTACCAAATATAGTGAATTTCATCAAAATCGGTTGCGAAGTTTAAGCGGGAAAGCGTAACAGACAGACAGACAGACAGAGTTACTTTCGCATTTTTAATATTAGTTGGGATATAATATATATAATATTAATAATATTAATATAAGTTGGGATTACAGAACCCACGTGTGGGACATTTCATATTCTTCCAACTTAATTTGGACGTAATATTCGTAAATTATAATGTCACTGATTTGACTATCTCCCTTTAAAAATATAATACAACATAATTTATCATAGAATAAATTCGTGATATAATCTCAAATTTCAATAAATTATCGTATATAAAATGTATCTATTAAATATAAATAATTTTGACGAAAGTATTCTTTAAATATTTACTTAAGCACAACTTTATACAATACTGATCTTATTATCATATTTTTATTTCCTCGTTTTATAAATTTCATACAAATCAGTATAATATTTCTCGAGTGACTTAGTTAAGCATGCAAGTAAAATTAGAAAATATTTTGGTTTTATTTAAAAGTTAAATACTTTGATTAATATAACTTAAGACTAATACCAAATATATTAAAAATTTCATTAATCTAAAACCTTATTAACGCCATATCGTGTGGTAAATGTTTAAATAATTAAAGAAGAAAATGTTTTACTCTCCCCAACTGAGCTCTGGCGACCTTACCCACCAGCAGAAACATAGCAGAACAGTTACGAAGTGCTACTTCACTGCGGTCTTCTGTAAGGTGGAGGTACTTCCCCAGGCGAGCGGCTCATTTGAGTGGAAGTTCCACTAAGCTCTATCTTTAGTTAAACTTAAACTAAATTTCTTACGACCACACATATCGACATAGAATCCATTTTTATATAAATGTGCGCATCCGTTTCAAATAGTTGGTTATTTACCTAACTTAGAATGTAAATGAAGATTATTAATAAATAGAAAAATAATATGTTCCATTAGAATTTTTATATAACATCTAGTGACATAATAGCATACATATTTATTGCTTACAAAGAGAATTAATTATATAAGATTCTGACTTTCGCGTTGCTTTATACTTTATGAAGCGTCTTTTGACAGCTCACGCCCATGAAAGTTCGAATTGTTTTCGTTTAATTTTCGAAAAAAGAATATTGTTCTTCATGGACGGTTACTGCCAACTAGTGCCAACTCAGTGATGTGCTACGAAAAACGATTAGAACGATTGTGCCCTCGATTACAAATAATCGATATAAATAAATGCTATGAATAAATCTAAACTTCTTCATAACATGTTCATAAGGTATAACGTATATTTTACATAGAAAGGTAACAACATTTGGATTTAAATTTCTTTTACTAATATGACTTACTTGTTTTATATTTAATTTATAAACTCAAATATATGGATTTATATTTGTTTACAATAAATCTAAGAGAATGTTAAATCAAAACGCATGTTTATCGAAATCGGTTATTTTTTACGTACCAAGTCGAATAATGATAATAGTACAATCGGATTGTTGACACATTTGAGATACTTTAGGACATCACCAGTGTTGTCAATCGGCGACCTGTCAAAAGACGCTTCATATAGTGGACAGAGTATAATATTATTTAACGCGACTTTCATTTGAGTAGGTAGTACACAAATGTTTGACATAATGTTTGACATAAATAGGGTGCTCAACATTATGGCTGAGCAACTTGATTTATTTGCGAGTTCACCGAGTAAGCTCATAGAATGCGCTATATACATTGTTTCTACAACTGCACCATCGCATTAGGTCTTCCTGTAATGATTGTGTATGTGTGTTTATAAATAAATAAATAAAAAAATAATAAATATCGCGGTTTACCCAATTAAATAATATTATAAATACAAATTTTGATACATATATAACTAATTTCACTACAATGCAGAAAAAATCAAGTAAATGAGCAAGAGTGTCACCTGATGGTAAGTGATCACCGCTGCCCATGGACATCAACATCCGTACAAGAGTCGCAGATGCGTTGCCTGCCTTTAAAACATTTTTTGAATTTAATATTTAATGTTGTATCAGCCTATTAATGTCCAAGGGCAGGGCAAAGGCCTCCATCATTTGATTTTGATATCATGTTTTCGTTAATAAGTATTTAATAAGCATTAGCAGATATAATTAAATTTTTCATTTTAGTATGATTACTAATTCTCTTTGTAAGCAATATTCTCAAACACAGTTCCAAATACATAATTATAAATATAAATACATTTTCTAAATCTAATCTCTTCACAAATACTATCAGGACAATAGCTACTTAATTGGTTGTTAAGGGTTTTTACCCTTAGTCCTCGAAATATTGAACACGGTATACAAATCTATCTTAGAATTATAATTATGAATGGTTGCAATAATCTATACTGGAGAGACGAACTTCTTAGCTATCCATGGATTCTCCGTGCGGGTGCCGGGTCCATCGCGTGGAACAGAGAGGAATGTCAGTCGGCGCCTGGGACTACAGACCCAGCGTGTAGGTTTAAGGGGCCCCTTTATAGTATACTAACGATCACCTCCACCGATGACATTCCTCTCCCTTCCCAACCATATTTGGTACGAGCCGAGTAAAGCGGCGGAATTATAAAGAGAAAATATTCGTATTTTTGTATGTAACGAACAAACTGAAAAACTACTGGACTGATTTGAATAATTCTTTCACTGTTGGCTAGCTACACTATCCCCGGTGAACATAGGGTACTTTTGATCCCGGAACTGTGGAGGAAAGGGGGGGGGGGGGGGGGAATTTGAAAAAAATAAATTACGCGCGGGTAAAACTGCGACGGAAGGCAAGTCCGAAATAATTTCATATCCGTATCCGGTGTAATAATCAATTCAATATAAACGTATCAGCCTATTAATGTCCCACTGCAGGGCAAAGGCCTCCATCATTTGAAATCATGTTTTCGTTACAAAGATGGGTTTTGGCTTAATCACCACGCTTGCCAAATGCGGGTTGGCGATCACAAACCCGGGCTGTGTTCAGAAAAATCAACACAAATTTTGCCCGACCCGGGAATCGAACCCAGGACCTCGAGATCTCGGCCCGGTATTTAAACCACTTGACCATCAAGGCAATCCAATATCCGTATCCGAAACGACATATCCACCTCATCACAACTCATAATTATAATTCCAAGAGAGACGACATAGCATAATACTATCTCTACCTCCTGAGTTTCTCGTTAAGCCAGTCCGTGGTGAGTTCGTCTATTTCCCTCACCTCGAGCAATCGAGGCGCACCCACTTCAGCCGCTAGGGCACGCTGTGTTCCTGCGTACATTACCTGTGGAAAAATAGGTTTATGAGGGTTCCACACATCAATTATTTTAGTATCACTCGGCCTGCGGTTGTTAAAGTTAAGCCGCGTTCGCAGGTGCCAATCATCGGATCTGTTACCGAAAAATTTCATCTCGAGCTCCTCCGTGCTTTGGCACGTTAAGCCGTTGGTCCTGCGCCTGATCTTTCTACGGCCGTGTCAGAGTGCGCACTCACTTGTGCACTATAATACATCCTGCGTACCTAGCTGATCGTAAGGTCGGCCGCCAGCCGTTTGCCTCTAGCGGGATTCGAACCCGCAGCCCTTGGTCTTGTAGCCAGGGTCTCTGGCCACTTGACCAACGGGCCCGTCAATAAGTAAACCAGAAGTTTTACTAATGCAACATTTTCCTCCGTGCTGCGGAAGGCACGTTAAGCTGTTAATCTCGATCGTGTCAGATTGCTGTCCCACCGAATTATGAGAGTGAGGGAATAGGGTGCACCTGTGCTTGCACTTGCGTATCTGGCTGATCATAAGGTCGGCCGCCATGTATTATTATATAGAGGGGTATTATTATTATATCGCGTTCTCTTATAACTCACCTGAAGCTCCATATGCGCGTCGCGCGGTGTGTAGAATATAAAACACATCGGGAAAGAGACTCGGCCGTCGTTGTGCTCCATTTTATAGCTGGGGAAAGAAGAATTAATACTTACTAAAATTATATATCGAAAAGTGACTTTGTTTGCTCCGCTTTCATGCCGTAACTACTGAACCGATTGCTTTGAAATTTTGCAGACGTGAAGTTAGAAGTCCGGATTAAATAATAGGGTACTTTTTATCCCGGAAAATAATGATATACCCAAGGGAAAACAGTAATATTGTTTGCAACATAACCGAATTCCACGCGGGCGAAGCCGCGAGCGGAAAGCTCATGATAAATAAATACTTAACTATGTAAATATGCGACAAAAAAGCAGCATTGATCCGTCTCCGTGGTACTGTGTGTGTGGTGGCACTTGCGTTACTAATTTAAAAAAATCGCGCGTTCATTAGCATAGCCCAAATTTGTCCCTTTGCATAAATTACACATTTATCACAAAGGACTTAATATTTCCTATGTTTTAAATGTGGTGGTCCTGAGGAGACGACAATTTGATTACTTGATTATTCAATGCGGAGATTTGTAACTGGTACTGTTTCCTAGACTATTGTTGATACAATAAGTTATTATTTAAACTGTTTATCTTCCACCAAATGAATAAATAAATTACTGTTTTTAACTGGCTTCGATGGTAAAGGCTTTATTTAATTGTGTATAAATAAATACGTCATTAAGCTGTTGCCACTGATATCCATAACACAAGTGGTTAAGCTACTTACCACAAGGTCAGATCACTGTACCTTTGTGGTTTGGTTCTATATTTATTTATTTTTATAATTATTTATTTAATAATTTTCTCAGTTAAAACTGAGCAGGTTATTCATATTGAGCATGCATTAATTCCTATTTATCCAAAAGAGTTTGTTTGTTTGTTTGAACGCGCTATTTCGGGAACTACAGGTTCCAATTGGAAAAACATTTTTGTGCTGGATAGTCCATTTAACAAGGAAGGTTTGAAGCTAAAGTATAACACTATGTGTACAATAATTATCAACAAGAAATAACAATTCGTCGCGGGTCCAGTACACTTGCCCAGTTTGCAAAAGGTGCATCTGCATGTTCGAATCCGAGCTGAGGCCAAATGATTTTTACATTGTTTTAATTTTTAAATTATAGATAAAGGTAAAATAAACTTAAAAATAAATATATAAAAAGAAAAAATATTTTGTCTCAGGAATAAGGCAAGAATCAAGATATTCTATTCATATTATTTATAACTAGCCCACCTGTAAACAATGAACCGAGGCTGGTGCGACGGCAAGATGTCCTGCAGCTCTTCCAACTCAATGCTCTCCAGCTCCTCGTCCACTTCCAGGGCTTGCTTCTCCCTGTTCACCTTGAAATAGTAATTTTATAATTTAATGAGGATTCTGAAAGTGGTTTTGCTTTCATAAGGGCCAGTGCCACCTTTGGTGACTGGTTAGCTGGGACTCAATCTGCCCATGACTATTGAAATAAAATAGCAATGGAAAATGTTGGACTTGAGTTTCTAATTAATTCATTGTCATGATTAATTCATTATTGCACTAATGCAAAAAACGGTCGACTGTTGCGAGGAGCAACAGGTTGCTTTTGTGTTCGCTTGTTTGACCAAACGCAATGTGTATTAGATTATGCAAAAGTGAACTATACTAGTATCGGACAAGGATCAAATTACCTTGCCGTAACAGTTTTTAAACTAGCACGGAAGGTAATGTCTCTTTTCTCTGGTACTAATGATCGTTTACTTTGTATTATTTAAGTAAGTTGTAATATGTTTCTACCGCCATGTTGCGATTATTGTACCATTTATCTTGTTTTGGTCGAAATAAATTATTTGATTTTTGATTTGATATTTGATTGACATGATTTTCAAAAGCAATTATCGAGTTTCTTGCTGCTTCTTCTGGATAGATGACTGCTTTCGGAAGTCCATTAAAAGATCCTATCAGTCTATATAGTCGGTGTAATTAAATTTTTTTACTTACAAAAATATCTATTTTCATTTTGATGAGGCTTGACAGAGCCGAAATGTGTAGCGTGCTTATATGAGTATAGGCAACCAAGGCTCCCATTTTTAATAATAAAATTGTTCTCTCTAACTTGCAATCAGAGAGAGTAAGAGCTTAGTGAAACTGCCACTCGAATGAGCTGCTTGTCTGGGGAAGCACCTTCACTTTACAGAATGAAGTAGCACTTCGTAACTGTTGTGCTTTGTTTCTGCTGGTGAGTAAGGCCACCAGAGCTCAGCTGGAGAGGGTATGGGGTCTTAAAGGAAGCCAACGCATCTGCAGTTAATATGCGGATGTTGATAATTTCGATCTGGTGATCATTTTTCATCAGATGACCCTATTGTTTGTTAAACTTCCTTTAGCATTAAAAAGCAACAATATTTTTACAGATAAATCTAAAAGAAAATTATGTTTAATCCTCGTGGTAATCACTAATCAACTATCATTTATCAAAGTTATACAACAATTCAACCACAATAGAATCTGCCATCTGGCAATGTTGTTCATGAATTACTGTAGGCACTAATGATTCAATGTTATTGAAGAGAACAATGCATAAGCAAATATTATAAACTTGTTACGTCTGAACCAGGATTCAAACTGGAAACCTTTGGGTTCTACCATCACAATCCTAGAGGCATTATCTTTGATTACATATTGCTCTTGAGTGTCTATAAACAACTGAATGTGTAAATAACAACTGAATGTCGAGAAAACAACTAAACTAAATTATCTGGGGATCCCATTAAGGCGGCGACATGGAAGCGTAGTGTAAATGTAATAAAATATATCACAGGATCCACTGAAATCAGTGGTGGATCTCAAGAAACTCCCAGAACTATATTCGATCCACTGGTGGAGCATATTAGAAGATCCAAGTATCACAGGATCCATCGAGACCGTTGGTGGATCATAGTGAACACCGGCGTGCTATTCAATCCACTGGTGGATCGAAATAGTGGATCCTATGGGATTGAGGGATATAATTACTTAATAATTAAAATCTTCCTACTAATTTAGTTGTATTCTTCATTAATGAGGACCCTGGTAATTGTATGAAATGAAACACACAACGACCTCCTTAGCAATTATAATGCAGTGGTTTGCCATTGCCTTCTCCAATTCACACACTCGTAGTGTGCAGGTTTACTCACGATTTTTTCCTTTAGTTTCAAACTGGTATGGTAAATTAAATACAGCTCATTAATTCTAGACAGTACATTTCCGCATAAGCCCCTACACAATGACCAATCGTACGCCTGACTGGTTTTATCGTAATGACTCAGAAAATTAGAGGAATGAAATTTATCATACCTTCAATATCAACGCACTATTCGTACTGTGTTTTTGAAAGCGAAACTTCTTCAAAACCTCTTTCACGTCGTCCCCTATGTCGCAAACGTTCACGTTCTGTCCAGCCATGGCTGTATTTAATTCAAAATAAATGATTTGTCGCGATTAAAATAAATAAACAATACGCCTAGCGATTAAAGACTACGGGGAGGTAAACCGAGAAACGTCACTACAACACATCAAACGTCAATCAAATATGTCAAACCATAGGGATGTTCTCGCAACAAAAAAAAACAATTGAAATGTTCAATTGTTCATTATCTTAATTAAAAAGCATATCTTAACCTAATCAAATCAAATCTGTTAATTGCAACAATTCTCAGTTCATGTTGACTATAAATACACATTTAAATATTGGTTTTGAATCTTGTAGTTTGAAGGTACCGAAACAAGATATTTTTTTCTTGTTTGTAATTAAACAACATTTTTTAATTATTGGCACATAATAGGTACTGTGAGCACACCTATTCAACACTGTGTGTGAATGCTTAAAAAATATAAACATTTAGGTCAATATTTTAGTGTGGAGTCATTTGTAAATCGGAGGTCAATTATTTTGTTTTCTCAAACACCACTTTTTAAGGTTTTATTATGTAAGTTTTGCTTCACAGGACTTCATTTATGTTGGTATTAAATTAAATTATTACACATAAAATTACAAATGAACTTAACTTTGAGCAAGTTTAATAATATCAGAATAAGACTTAGTTTTATGCAATTTAAAAGATAGCATTTGATTTCATAATTTCTTGCATAAACAAAACGCTGCCCACTGTTGTATCAAACGTCACTGTCAAATGTCAGCTGTCGATGCATGACATTTCGCAAAATGGTATTTTTTCTCCTTTTGTCTAATAGAAATAGAAGTTTCACTATTAAAAACTGTGCGATTAACTAGTGAAAAGTTTCTCAGCGTCCTTGATAACGCAAACTTCCCTTCAAATGGTCCGAATTATAACTTTATCAAGAGAAATCGGGTCATTTTCTTCCATGTTAAAAGACTTTTGAAAGTATTGAATAATTATTGTTATTTATCATTTTTGGTGTACTAGTGTAGTGTTAGCGCGCGCGTAAGTGGCATATATTTAGGTCATTAGCATATGAAAGGGCTCGTGTCAAGCGGTAAGTGAACAATGATCAATTAAAGTGATACCATATTAAGTTTCTCATGTTATACAAATACTCATAAATACTTGTTAAACATCTGTTACATTGTGTTCTGTGAGAGTGGGAGGATTAGCGATTGTGTTTTGTTACAAACATACAAGTTTCCGCTTGCGACAACCTTTGTTTTAAACAAAAATAAAACATAATAATATCAGTTGTATGAATTTTATCTCAATGCAGATGTTATATGAGGTTCAGAGTGAACTAGACTCTTATTACTTATAAATTTGAATATTATTATAAGGATAGTCTAACAAAGAACAAATACAAGTCTTGTGATTAATGGAAACTAAAAGATGTTGCAATTATGTAAAAAGTTTGAATTTCCATTAATGCAAAGTTTTTATTTAATTTATGTTTTTTCATTTCTAAACAACTTTTTTTTTACCATAAGCTGTGTCCTGATTCAATAACAATGTAAGATAAGTCAAATAACTTGCTCATTATGTTCCACTCAAGTTAATATAGATTTTTCAGAGATGGTCATGTTGAAATGAATAATAATTTATTTTGTAGGTAATGGTTTAATTAAATTTGCTGCTTTTTGTTCCTACCTACACCATTACAGAATGCTGATAAAGCCACAAGATCCTCTTAAATAAGCATACACCATCCCAGTGCAAAACAAAAATTATATCTACCAGATATATAACCTAAGTAACTAACTTTTATGGCTCAACAACCCAAAGTGTGTCTTGGCCTCGGAAACAAGAGATCAGATATATAAACTTAAGTAACCTACCATTTCTAAAATAAATTCAATTTTGTGATCGTCAACCCGCATTTGCCAATGCTATTAAATTAAAGCATTTTAACAGTCACATTATCTTAATTAATTTTGAATGCTTAAAGAGGATGTAGGTGCCTAAATAAAAGAGTAATTTAGATTTTTTGTTTTATTTTGGTGAAAAATAAGTGTCACTTACAAGTGTCTTGGCCTTAACTTTAACTCAACTTGATATAAACCTTAAAGATAAATAAAAATACAATATATATATTTGATTTTATTTATTTATTTGTATTTATTTACAATATGTAGAATTGTATTTTGTGTAGTATTATCTTCTTACGATTTACTTAAAAAGTGTTTGAATCATTTACAGTATTTCAATGATAATTTTTGAAATTATTTGCAAGAGCAGTTGAAATATTTTTTGATTTTGGCCCAGTAGTTTTTGAGTTTATTTGTTACATACAAAAATACAAATCTTCCCTCTTTATAATATTAGTGTAGATGGTAGATAGATAATAACATTTTACAATAAGTCAGTTTGCTTAATAAAACAATCACAAATCTTCTCATTCTCAAATCAGGTAAAAAAGAATAATCAATTAAAAATTTCTCAACAAGGATTTTAATATCATTATCAGTAGAATCATTCAAGCAATTATATCTAGTAACTAAGTTGTTAAAGTCATTGATTGTGATGATATAGGTTTATGACAAGCACATTTTGATAAGAAAAATGTGGTAGCCATGTGATAATTGTGGATTGGTGCGTGAGATCGGTGGTTCGAATCTCGGCGCGGGTTGTTTATTTATTTTGTTTAGTCAATGGCAAATATTCCCTACTATGATATTATAAATTGCGACTGTCTCTCTGTTACTCTTTCCCACTTTTCCTCTCAACAGATGTAGATGAAATATGGCGCAGAAAATCTCTAGACCCTGAGAAAGAACATAGGCTACCTTTTATTTAAAAAAAGGGATCTGAAATCCAAGCGGACGAAGTCGCGGGCGGTCACTAGTGATAAATAAATAAAATATGTTTTTAGTTTCTTACTATCGAGAGGTATAAAGTGAAGGAACAACCTATTATGTAATGTCCCACTGCAGAGTTAGCCCTGCAGCCCCTACCTAAGGCCTCCATAATTTGAAATCATGCTTTCGTTACAAAAATAGGTTTTTGCTTAATCATTATGCTTGCCAAATGCGGATTGATGATCACAAACTCAACTGTGTTCAGAAATATTGTCACAAATTTTAACTGATTCGGGAATCGAACCCAGGACCTCGAGACCTAGGCCCAGTACCTAAACCACTAGGCTAGGGTTGCGTTCTGTAATCTTAGGGTGTTTCTAACAATAAATGATCTTGTAAGTTAACCAAATTAAAAACTAGCGGTCGCACGCGATTCTTACCGCGTGGATTTCGGTTTCCAATAGCCTTCGTCGCCAAATGGACTATCCAACAAAAAAGATTTTTTCAAATCAAACAAACAAACTCTTCAGCTTTATTACATTAGTATTAATAGATTGATATTTTAACTAATTAAAGTTATTCCTTTTGTTTAAGGCCGTAATTCGAAAGCCATGGGGCGGTGAATACTGAGAAGGCTCGTTTGAAGAATTCCAAGATGGAGAACCACAGTATGGATACAGCATGTAAGTGAGAGAGGTAGAGCTTAGTGGAACTTCCACTCGAATGCGCCGCTCGTGGGAAGTACCTCCACCTTACAGAAGTAAATTAAAAAGTATCAGCCTATTAATGTCCCACTGCAGGGCAAAGGCCTCCATCATTTGAAATCATGTTTTCGTTACAAAGATGGGTTTTGGCTTAATCACCACGCTTGCCAAATGCGGGTTGGTGATCACAAACCCGGGCTGTGTTCAGAAAAATCAACACAAAATTTGCCCGACCTGGGAATCGAATCCAGGACCTCGAGACCACTGCCCGGTACTTAAATCACTAGGCCAACGATGCAATACGTTACAGAAGACCTCAGTGAAATAGCACTTCGTAAACTGTTGTGCTATGTTTCTTCGTCTGGGGAAGTACCTCCACCTTACAGAAGACGACAGTGAAGTAGCACTTCGTAACTGTTGTGCTATGTTTCTGCTGGAGAGTAAGGTCGCCAGAGCTCAGTTGGGAAGGTATGAGGTTTGAAAGGTAACGCATCTGCAACCCTTGTTTAGTTGTTGATGTCCATGGGCGGCGGTGATCGTTAGAGACAGTCAAATCTTTCACTTTTCTAGTGTGAGTACGTACATATTTTATCGTTATTTAAAGCCATTATAAAGATAATTGATAGTAATCGTCATTAGTGATTAAAAAATTATAATAATTATCTTAAAATCACGAACTATTAATATTTTTACGACTGATTAAGAAATTAATAATAACTGTAATAATTCTTTTTTTCAGGTGAATCAACGGAAATGTTGGAGAAAAAGCCAGCGTAAGTACATAAGATACTTTTTTCTTCTTATGATTGTAAAGTTATTTGCCAGTGCAAAAAGTACCCTAGTTAGCCCTTAGAAATAAAAAAAATATGTCACATACTTTTATCTGACTCTGTGGTAAGTAGCTTATATAGCTTAGATAGGCACTAGGCACTAGTAGTTCAGTTAGATCTGAATGTGTACCATGATCCAATTTGTCTGGTTCCCCTCTATGGGTTACGAAGGTCTGATGGCAGTCGCTTCACTGTAATAACCAGACTTGCCAAATCCTGGATCATGGTCAAAGCGGACCCCGTATAGAAACGGGATAAACGCTAGGAAGAAGAGGCACTAGGCACTAGTGATTGTAGATAAACAAGTTTTAAATAAAACCTTTCCGGCCGTTTTTCAACCATGGCGGCCGATCGTAAAATCAGCCAGATACGCAGGATATATTATAGTGCACAAGTGAGTGCGGGCGCACAGGTGACCTCACTCTCATAGTTCGGTGGGACAGCAATCTGACACGACCGTAGAGATATCAGGCGCAGGACTTACGGCTTAGTGTGCCTTCTGAAGCACGGAGGGGCTCGATAAAACAATATTTGGTCACCCATGCGATGACTGGCCTCTGCGAAAGTTTCTTATCTTCGCAATCGCAGCCCGATATCACTACATAGTATAAAACAAAGTCGCTTTCTCTGTCCCTATGTCCCTTTGTATGCTTAAATCTTTGAAAGTACGCAACGGATTTTAATGTTTTTTTTTAAATAGATAGAGTGATTCAAGAGGAAGGTTTTTATGTATAATACATGCATAATATAGTAGAGAAACACTAAAAAACTAAGTTGCACCCGTGCGAAGTCGGGGCGGGTCGCTAGTCAGATATAAATAGTGTCCGACCGAAGGTCTATTTTTGGCCGAAGCCGAAGCCGAAGCCGATTAATCGGCTATTGCCACGACCTTCGGCCGAAGCCGAAGCCGAAGCCGAAGGTTTATATTTTTTCAGGACTCAGTAATTAATTTTGCTCAATATGGTCTACAAGCTACAATTAATATTAAAAATTATTTCAAAACCTCAATATTGAAGGTTTACATTGATTGTCTCATACAGAAGTTGATGATATATTTTGTGATTTGCCTACTGGTAAAAAATAATCATTTCTTTTCGCTTTGTTTTACTCGACTAGGCCAAAACTAAACTAATAAATAAAAAAAACAACACTTTTCAGTAAATAATTAAAGGTTGGTCAATTAAATGCACAGTTTAAAAACTATTAGAATATTCAAAAAGTAACAATTACAGTAATGACTATTTTTAAAACAAACTGAAATTTAATAAGCAACCCATATGCAATTATTAACATGTCAAATTATGTATAAAATATGTTTCATCCATTAAGCATCTCGATGAAGGTCCTTGTATAGCGGGATCTTAGACTATTATTTATCACAATTTAATTGATAAGCACAAATTCAAAACAAAACTCTCGTTTAAATACACATAAACTTGTTTTGATGCATGCAATGTGATATTTTGACAGTGACTACCCGCCGCTTCATGACTTTCGTCCCAGTTTGTTCAATCTCGTTGGTCGCTCGGACCTTCGGCGAAACATTCGGCTTCGGCCCAAAATCCGGCCGAAGCCGAAGGTTTCGCCGAAGGTGGATTTTTTGGCCGAAGGTGGCCGAAGCCGAAGCCGAAGCCGAAGCTTCGGTCGGACACTAGATATAAATAATAAATTCATTGGACTAACACACCAATTGCCTAGCCCCAAACTAAGCTCGAAGCTTGTACTATTGAAGCTAGGGAACGGATAGACATACCTACTTAAATACATTTATAAACATCCATGACTCGAGTACAAATGACGATGTTCATCACACAAACATTTGCCCCTAGCGGGGTTCGAACCTGCGACCGTCGGTTTTGTAGCCAAGGTCTCTGACCACTTGACCAACAGGCCTGCCGAGATATGTACATAGAAACAGACATGTTCATGTACAAATATGTTAGTCCTGTACAAGAATCGAATCCACGATATCTTGCCTGGTATCAAACCGGTCGCAACACTATAAGTAAACGGACTATCTGTTAGATATATGTAATAGTACTACCCCATCTCTTCCCGTGGGTGTCGTAAGAAGCGCCTAAGGCACATTCCGGGGGATGGGCAGCAGCGTTCCCCTGTGTTGTATCGTTCACCATACTGCGGGCACCTGCCCGCCTGCCCAGCGTGGTGACTATAGGCTTAACCTCCCATCTGAGGGAGGCCTATGTCCAGAAGTGGACTGCAATAGGCTGATAATAGCCTAATAGTCATTTATCTAAGAATTGTGAAATAAATAAGCCTTTATAGTAACTATAACTAATCTTTAGTACACAAATCCTGTTCATATACAATTTTAGAACCGTAAAGTTTTAATTCACATCATAAACATTCAATTATACGCTTAATTTGTATGGGAATAAAGTTTAAATTAGTTTGCGTTTTATTGTACGTTACATGTCTTGAGTGTGAGATAAGTGATCTACTGGGTGTAATCGGTTTAGTGATGGGAAAGTGTCGATAGATTTTGTCGATAAAATTGATTGGTTTTTGATAGGTCAAGGTCAAGTTACTTAAGAGTTTTTAAATGACCGCTGTGTTTATCTATACTTGTACTAATATAATGAAGCTGAAGAATTCGTTGTTTGTTTGAACGCGCAAATCTTAGAAACTACTGGTTCCAGTCTAAAAAAGAAATGTGTGTGATAGTCCAAGTAACTAGAAAGGCTTAAAGCTATAGTACGACATCCATATGCGGAAGTCCACGAGGACGGAGTCGCGGGTGGCCGCTAGGGAGAGTATCATTATCACCATGTGCTTGTAACAGTTCACTCCTAAACGTAGGCCTCACCCTGATCGAGGTTAAGTCTATAGTCAGTCACTTTTCACTACGCTGGGGTTCAGGGCCGTCTTTGTGCCTTTAAACCTCTAGTTTGGTAATCGTGCAGGGTCAGGGGGCCCGATCGATCGTGGCCGGAGCCCTAGGCACAAGCCCAATGTGCCCAGTGAGGAAGAGGGGTCTGCTGGTGTCGCTAACTGCAATATGATGAACGACTTAATATAATGGGGCGGTAATAGTAGGTTACTGGTAGGTTAAACAAATTAACGGGTAAAAACAAATTGCAAATAAATGAGCGCACAAATAAATAATAAGTTTGATCGAAATAAATGTCTTAGATTTTCGACTTTGAACATTAGTAGGTAAAAAAAAGGTCGTAGCTCATAATTTTTACGCAGTTAAGTTCATATGCTTATTCGATTCAAATGTACTAACATGTAATAATCTAATTTAAAATATTTGCATATAGATTCTTAAAAAAAAAACATCTTTTCTATCTCGGTCAGATGTTGGTCTCTGCGGAATATTTAAAGTCTGTGTAAACTTGCTAAATAGCTAAATAATGGCTGCTTCCGATTTCCCCTACGTATTTTGTTATCGATATGCAAATTCAATATATCGATAACCAATCGCACCTCACTAAACCAGTTTAGTGAATGGACTATCGCGACTCAGTCCTCCCGCGCCATTCTTACGTACGCGACGCGCCAACTTTCCAAGCGAAAGTTGTTCGAATTTCGAATTTCGCTCGAAAGAGTTCGAATACGCTGCTAAAAGTTATTTCTTCCTTTTTGAAGTGTCAGTGTAGTGTGACGAAAAAGGTTTTATTTTTTTTACGGAATTTAAAACTCTTTGGTGTTTTTCCTTGACGGTTGCGTTTCGTTTTTGCATTGAGGATTTTGTTTGTTTATGTCCTTTATTAAGTTGTCTGTGAGTGTTATGGTTGTTTTTTTTTACTATAAGTGGTTTGTTGTCGGAAAATACTTAATGAATGCATCACGATTACTAATGAATTTGCCGTTATTTACATAAGATAAATTAAAACAGATGAAGTAGAGGCTTCTCAAAATAAATGTATAATATAAGAAAAAGCAAAAGTAAAATATCAGCATATTTATGCCCCACTTTGGGGCAAAGGAATCCATTACAGCAAATTTATCTAGAAGACTCCAATATAGAACATTATATCAAGATAGCCGCTTGCCCCGGCTTCGCACGGGCTCTAAACAACATATTAAGGCTTATAAAGCTTTCGAAAGGTGAAAGATTGTTTTGAATAGGTCCAATATTTTTTGAGTCTATAAATTACAACCAAACAAACAAAGTTATCACTACATAGTATAAAACAAAGTCGCTTTTTCTGTCCCTATGTGTGTTGTATGTCCTTATGAACGCTTAAATCTTTAAAACTACGCAACGGATTTTGATGCGGTTTTTTTTAATAGATAGAGTAACTCATGAGGAAGGTTTTTATGTATAATATCATCCATTAAATAGTGGACAAGTACCACGGGCGAAGCCGGGGCGGGCCGCTAATCCTCTATATAATACTAGCGGCCGCCCGCGACTCCGTCCGCGTGGATTTCGATTTCCAATATCCTATGTGTTATTCTGATGTATAAGCTATATTGTGGTAAAGTTTCATTCACATCCATTCAGTAGTTTTTACGTGAAAGAGTAACAAACATCCACACATACAAACTTTCTCCTTTATAATAGTAGTAGGAAGTAGGATTAAAAGATAGCTACTGAAAAAAAGACACAAACTTTGCCGGGTATTGAACACCGGTATCCTAAGTTCTGAGATCTGTGCTACTTAAACAACTAAGCCATTGAGACAATACATAACTTTTACTTTATATAAATGTAGATTATATCTTCTCCACTTATAAATGTTTGACTGAATAGTAGGTATGTATATGTTTCGTAATAATTACTTAATTACATATGTGGTTAATTGTTAAGAAACGAACTCTATCAAATGCAGTATAAAATAATTATACTTCTTTAAAATTAATAATGAATGAATCTATGATGTTTTAAGAGAGGTAGAGCATAGTAGAACTTCCACTCGAATGAGCCGCTCGCCAGGGAAGTACCTCCACCTTACAGAAGACCACAGTGAAGTAGCACTTTGTAACTGTTGTGCTATGTTTCTGCTGGTGAATAAGGTTGCCAGAGCTCAGTTAGAGAGGGTATCAGGTTTCAAAGGATGTCAATGATAATGATTTAAATAAATTAAATAAAGTACCGCATTTATAATATTAGGTATTGTTTTAGAGCACGTACAAAAACAATATTAACATCATTAAGGAAAAACCCGGTATTAAATGTTTATAATAGGTAACTTAAAATGATCACTTGGATTTACCGATATGTTTAGTCTTAAAATCAGTTGGATCGCCTCTCATCCTTACATTTATCCTGGTCAAATAAATTGTCTCGACTAGACTCGTTATTACATTGGAGCGACTGTCATCTAACCTCCGTAACGTCGGGGTAAATCGAAGTGTAGAAACACATTAAGCGAAATAAAACGCGGCAAAAGTTCGGCCGTAGTTAATTTTATTTCAAACTGGCTTTCGCCCCTGGAATTGTTTTCCCTCGGGAATGACAAATTGCCGTGTTAAATGTACCCTATTTTAACCCAGACTTCTAACTTAACGTCTGCAAAGTTAAAGCAATCGGTTCAGTTGTTACGGCGTGAAAGCCGAACAAACAAACAAACAAACTCACTTACCGATTTATAATAATAGTAAGGATACAAAATTACGTGACATGGTGTGTCATCCTCCCTTTAAAATACATTGCAGTCGTATTTGCACCTGATTTCGGTGGCATTTTTAGGGTTCCGTAGCCAAAATGGCAAAAAAACGGAACCCTTATAGATTCGTCATGTCTGTCTGTCTGTCTGTCTGTCTGTCTGTCCGCAAGTCTGTCACAGCCACTTTATTCCGAAACTATAAGTACTATACTTTTGAAACTTAGTGAGTGGATGTATTCTGTGAACCGCAACAAGGTTTTCACACGAAAATAGAAAAAAAAATTAAAAAAATGGGGGTCCCCATAGTCAGAACTGAAACTCGAAATATTTTTTTTCATTGAACAAATACGTGTGGGGTATCTATGAATAGGTCTTTAAAAAATATGTTAAGGTTTCTAATATCACTTTTTTCTAAAGTGAATACTTTACGTGACAGACCCTTCCAAAGTGGAAAAAAGTGTGTCCCCCCCTCTAACTTCCAAAATAAGAGGATGATAAAACTGAAATAATTATATAATGTACATTACCATAAAAACTACCAACGAAAATTGGTTCGAACGAAATCTATTCAGTAGTTTTTTAATACGTCAAAAATAGAATTTGTACGGAACCCTCAGTGCGGGAGTCCGACTCGCACTTGGCCAATTTTTTCGGCCTAGTGTGTTCCTGATTTTTACAAGGACAACCAGACAATTTTCGTATCATATTTTTAATAATAAAGTAATTAGCATTAAGTAAAAAGATAGATTTAATCTTATCTTAGTTCTTAATTCGTTTCGGTATTCATAATCTAGATACCTAATTATCATAACATTAATTAATTTACGCATGAAAGGTAAAACACAAATGCGATAAAGAATTTGTACTATAATTTCTCACTGTGGGGGAAAGATTTTAAATAAATATCATAGAACTATGTGTGAATTTGTGTCATTAGCTCGACGGTGGGGGAAATCACCGAAACCTGCACAGTCAAATAGTTTCTGACTTTAGTTCAGTTAGATCTGAATGTGTAACCATGATCCAATCTGTCTGTTTCTCCTCTATGGGTTACGAAGGTCTGATGGCAGTCGCTTCACTGTAATAAACAGACTCGCAAAATCCTGGATCATGGTCAAAGCGGACCCCGCACAGAAACAGGATGAAAACGCCATTAAGAAGAAATATTTTCCGATTATCCGAATTCATTGAGACCGGGGACGATTCGGATAATCGGACATCGAATACTAGCGCCCGCCCGCGACTTCGTACGCGTGGATTTGAATTTCCGCACACATAAGTACATAGTGTTATTTGTATATGCATTATTGCTTAAAGCCTTCGACTAAGGGACTATCCAACACAAAAATAATTTTCCAATTCAAACCAGTAGTTCCTGAGATTAGCGCGTTCAAACAAACAAACCAACTGTCGACGATAGGGAGAGAGTGGACTGTATAATGAAAGAAATATGATGAAATATAATAGAAATATAATAATAAAATAACAAACCAAACCAGAACGTACTTACAGCTAGGAAGGCGAGAGAAGAAGAGACAGATGTCAAACAGTGACATAATGAAATAACTTCTTTAATGGCTTCCTAGCCAGCCTGTAGTCGACACCAACTATTCAGCTTTATTATATGTAAAAGATTGGTACTTCCACAGCCAAGCTCGCAGATGCGTTGCCTGCCTTTAGACCCCATATCCTCTCCAACTGAGCTCTGGCGACCATTCACACAAATGTCTGTCTTGTGCGGGGATCGACCCCGCGACCTCTTTGTCTAAGTAATAGTCAACTTCTTAACCACTACACCATACATGTCAAAACTAAAATTCCAAGCTCTACCGTATCTTTTTGTTTACTTTTCCTATGATAATTTAAATTCGAGTATATTCCACGATCTGTCGTAACGTTGTCCATATCGATCCGCCTTTATCTGATAACAGAGCAAAGTAACCGGTGGATAACACCGTTTGACTTTGATTTGACAACGGACGAAGGGAATTTAATATTATTACGAGTCCCACCAGTGTACATGTATAAATTAAATCGTAGATTTAAATCTAAGTATACTTATTTAATTGACAGGCCCGTTGGTCTAGTGGTCAGAGGCCCTGGCTACAAAACCGAGGTTCGCGGGTTCGAATCCCGCTAGGGGCAAATGTTTGTGTGATGAACATCGGCATTTGTACTAGAGTCACGGATGGATGTTTATAAAAGTATTTAAGTATGTCTATCTTCTCCCTAGCATCCATTATGGATGCTAGAGAAAAGATAGACATAGCACGAACCTTGTACTTGTGTATGGATCATCCATAGTACAAGCTTCGTGCTTAGATTGGGCAATTGGTTGTCCAAGGCATTTATAACTCCTGGCTGTAAAACTGTAACCAGAGTTATCCCAAAAGGAAAACTCGAAGACCTAAAAAACTTTATAAATGATACTTGCAAAGGCAGCAAAGCTGTAAACTCAGTCAAAGTGAGTGAGGCAGGCTTTAACATTTACACTCCCATGAAAAATGATGAAGCAAGAAGTTCTAGGCTGTCTCACTCAGTTCGGACTGAGTTTACAGTTATACTGCCTTAAAAATGATCGTATAAAATGCCCTCAAGAAGATCTGTACGAGTATATGACAGGCCCGTTGGTCGAGTGGCTAGAGACCCTGGCTACAAAACCAAGGGTCGCGGGTTCGAATCCCGCTAGGGGCAAATATTTGTGTGATGAACATCGGCATTTGCACTCGAGTCATGGATGTTTATAAAAAGTATTTAAGTATGTTTATCCGTTCCCTAGCATCCATAGTACAAGCTTCGAGCTAAGTTTGGGGCTAGGCAATTGGTGTGTTAGTCCAAGGAATTTATTTATTTATTTATTTATTTATATTACCTTGTTTGGTAGATGGAGTGAAACAAGAAAATACGCCAATCTTACTCAATGCCCTTTTCGGTCCGATCCCGGATTGAACCCAGGACTTTTCTCGCCCTACCAGCCATGTAACCAGTTAAACATAACTGCAGTTATGAGATTAGTTAATGTCACGATGATATTGACACAAGTGTTGTTCGCAAACAAAAACAAAGGTAAAACAATGGAGTTTGTTTTATGTCTACACATTGCATTTGTTATCTATTTAACAAATAATTATATTGTTTGAATAATCCCACATTATTAACTGGAATAATTTTAGTCATTAGTTGTCATTCATAACATTTGTGTGCATGAACAGAACATGTCTGTTTGTCCTGGTCTAGGTGTTTTAAGTATCTATCTAAATATATAAAAGGAGAATCTGATTGATTGTCATATCAACGCACAGCCTAAACGGCTAAACATAGGCGCTTGAAATTTGGAAGGGGCGTAGCTTAGGAACCGGAGAGGTGCACTAAGAAAGGAATTCCCGAAATTCCCTCAGGAACGGGAGTTAGCAGGAAAAAACATTTGTATGAAAAGTCGAAACCGTTCAAGTTACACGCTTGAAATTAGGCAAGCAGATAGCTTAGCTGCAAAAAGATATTGCATAATTCCCAAGGGAACGGGAGTAAGCGTATAACGTGTAAAAGTCCGTTCCCTGTTCTCCTCTGTGTGCAGAAAAGGAAAATTGTGCTACCCCGAATTTAACGCGAGCGAAGCCGCGGGCAAAAGCTAGTTTAAGTATATTTGTAATACCACTGTTGATTCTGATGTATGTAACACAAGTGCTTAAGCTACTAGTCACGAACAGATCAATGTGGTGTTGTCAGATATTTATTTATTTTAAACTAGCGGGCGCCCGCGACTCCGTCCGCGTGGATTTCGATTTCCAATATCCTATGTGTTATTCTGATGTATAAGCTGTATTGTGGTAAAGTTTCATTCAAATCCATTCAGTAGTTTTTACGTGAAAGAGTAACAAACATCCATACATCCATACATCCACACAATACAAACAAACTTTCGCCTTTATAATAGTAGTAGGATAGTAGGATCTACATCTACACTATCTATCTACACTAATAATAAAATTCAGATTATAAAAAGACAGATTTGTATTTTTGTATGTAACGAATAAACTCATAACCGAATGAACCGATTTCAAAAAATCTTTCACCATTGGAAAGCTACATTCACCCTGAGTAACATAGGCTATATTTTATCCCGGCACGGGAAGTAGTTCCCTCGGGACGCGGGTGAAACCGCGTGACGGACCGCTAGTCTTCTGTACAGTGATATATCATAGTAAAAATTCTTTATCATATTTGTTTTCACCGTTCATGCGTAAATGAATTGCTTTAGTGATAATAATGTAATAATTTAGATTTTAATCATTCCGAAGCGAATTAAGAACTAAGATATGATTAAATGTATGTTATTACTCTTTACTAATTACTTTTCTATTAAAAATATGATCCAAAAATTGTCTGGTTTCCTTTGTAAAGATTAAGGTGATCAGATGGCAGTCTCTCCAATGTTGGGTACAGCTAGTGATGTGCTTGATCGCTAAAAAAATTGAAACGCGTATACGGATCGGAAAACGGATATTCGATGTCAAGATCCGTAGTTACGGAGACGGATCTTTATTTTCTTATGCAATTGGTATACGCACTTCAGCATCAACAATGGTTGGTCCTTACTAATATTATAAATCGGAAAGTGAGTTTGTTTTTTTAGTCCTTTGTTCCGCTTTCACGCCGTAACTACTGGGTCGAAAGTCCCAGCCGACTGACGTTCCTCTCTGTTCCACGCGATGGACCCGGCACCCGCACGGAGAATCCATGGATAGCTAAGAAGTTCGTCTCCGATTGCTTTGAAATTTTGCAGACGTAAAGTTAGAAGTCCGGATTAAATAACTTTCGGTACTTTTTATCATGGAAAAATGATATTCCCACACCAGAGAGAATGTTAGACCAGGACAAACAGACATTCATGCAGGGATCGATCCCGCGTCGACTTGGTCCAATGAGCCACTTCTGTTTTCTTGGTCAAAAAGGCAACTTCTTGACCTAATGGTCAAATTGGTGTAATCATCAAGCTGGTCAAATTGATAGATTGATAGCACCTGAGTTAGCGAACTGATTAGTACATAACTTGTGTTGGTAAGTTACCAACTTAGAACATTGCTTGGGTGAAATTGAACTATTATCGTGGTGTAATGAAGTTACCGCACGTTTTCCAACTTTAAGTTGATTAACACACAAGTTGATTAGCAGACTACGTAACTTATGCACAAACTGACGGGCCCGTTGGTCTAGTGGTTAGAGACCATGGCTACAAAACCGAGGGTCGCGGGTTCGAATCCCGCAGAACATCGGCATTTGTACTCGAGTCATGGGTGTTTCTAAAAGTATTTAAGTATGTCTATCTGTTCCCTAGCATCCATAGTGCAAGCTTCGAGCTTAGTTTGGGGCTAGGCAATTGGTGTGTCAGCCCAATCCTTTTTTTAATTTCAACTGTTTTTAGTAGAGTTTGTATCTTTATATCAGTTCCGATACTTTTGGTAGATTGGTTAAGAAGTTATCTTTTTGACCAAAAAGTTTGTGGGTTCAATCCAAGTACAAAACAAAATTTTGTGTGCATTAAACTTGTTGATTTGTGTTGTCATCCTGTTTTTTAAATATGTACCTATGTACATATACTCGTATTATATTGGTGGAATGGTCATTTTTTTTACACACTAGAAGTTGACTATTTGACAAACATTTGGTCTTGGTATGATATGCATATAATTAGTTAATTCGTAATACCACGGTTGAAACAAACATCAATGTATGTGATTTTTTACCTTTTTATTTTGAGGTTAGGTCAATCTTTCATTGCCATTTTGTCGGATATATGTATAATTTTAAGTATTTAAAAAGCAAAAAAGAGCGTAACCGTCATAATAGATCAATATTTTTTTCAAAAGTGTTGGTTGGTGATTATTAAATAAACATGTTTCAATAAGCAACTGAAATGAAAGTGTAGTGAAAGTTCTTAGTGACTCTATGTAACTTATAAACAGCTTGTGTTAGTTCCGTGGTGTGACAACAGATGGCACCACTAGTAGTTTAAGTGTCGGTGACGATATTTTCTGTCAAGTAGTGGTGTGTGTGAAAAAGGCAAAATGCTTTCCCGCGGATTTAAATACAAGAGGTTGGACGATTTGGAGATTGGGTAAGTTTTTTGTGAGTTTAAGTAACATTGTGTTAGCTATAGCTTTTTTTTTTGGTTGGTAACACTGCCGCAAGCCGCTGTCAAATAACACAGCTGATTTTAAATAATATAATTTTAAGTGTTTAATTAAAGATTTATGTGTAAATTTACGTTCCGAAACCTACAATTTTTTTCCCGACCCGGGTTTTGAACCCAGGACCTTGAGACCACAGACCGGTAGGTACTTAACTACTAGGCCGTCGATGTGTTTTCGTAGGCATTACATTTTACTATTGCATTGGTGTCATATTATTTATAGATCACCTTACATAAATACTTGGAAAAACAAATATTTCGTAAAACGTTTTAATAGTATCAAATAAAATAACACGTTTTATAAACAGAGCATGATAAACATATAGCTATCTCTTTCACTCATAATAAGTTTATCCAGTGTTAGAAAGAGACATGACTATGACGTATTTGTAAATAATCCATGATATTCTGAAGAGGTTTGATAAGATTAAATTATTTGTTTGATCTAGATAATAATTAATGTTATATAGAAATGTAGGTTGCATTTGTACTATTCCTGGATGTTTATGAAAGTGTTTAGTGACTTTTCCGCTTTTTAGGGTTCCGTTGTCTACTAGGACCCCTTATAGTTTCGTCATGTCTGTCTGTCTGTCTGTTCGTCCGTCTGTCCTGGCTTGTTCTCCGCCATTTCTGTACCGATTGTCTCAAAAATGGTGGAGAGATCTATACTGAGAATCCAAAAATTTGTTTTTAAAATTATTGAAAAATAATTATTTTTTACCAGTTTGGATCTCTCTCTTAAAGTCCTACACGTAGGCACTTCATTAAAGTATAGAAGAAGACAGCTAAATATAGCATCCGCCTACGTTTTCTGTCTAACTAAACCGCTTGTGGGGGTGGGTCTCTAGACTAGGGGGTATACGCCCACTCTTTCAGAGTTCTAGGGTTGCTTACAATAGAGTTTGGAAATGAAATATTTACGAATATAGTAAAGATGAAGTGTTTGTTTGTTTGTTTGTTTGAACGCGCTAATCTCAGGAAGTACTGGTCTGGTATAGAAAAAATCTTGTGTTGTATAGTCCATTTGTGGAAGGCTTTAAACCGAATTCTACCGAATCTAACCGATCACTGTCCCACTGAACCATGAGATTGAGAGAATAGGGAGTGCACCTGTGCTTGCGCACTCACTTGTGCACTATAATATATCCTGCGTACCTGGCTGATCTTAATATCGGCCGCCATGCTCGAAAACGGCCGAAGGGGTACTATGGATGGTATGGTATGGGTATCTATACTAATATAATAAAGCTGAATAGTTAGTTTGTATGTTTGTTTGTTTGAACGCGCTAATCTCAGAAACTACTGGTTCGATTTGAAAAAGTATTTCGGTTTCGGTTTAGAATAGCCTAAAGCCTTCCTCGTAAAATGTCTAACCAATCCAAAAAGATTCGATCAAATCTAAACAGTAGCTCCTGAAATTAGCGCGTTCAAACAAACAAACCAACTCTTCAGCTTTATTATATTAGTATAGATTGTATAGATGACAACAGATAGGCATCCCTAACACCCAGAGGAGAAATGCCAGCTATTTTTAATATCGGAAATTCCCTTTATCTCAAAGACGGTGATAATGACGTCATATCATTGAGATTCTACACAGCTTTCCTTACGTTGAGGTCGTGGGTTCCATTCCCCGGTAATTCTAGAAGAGCTCGGTATTGAGCATTGGGTTTATTAATTTTTTTGTAGTAAATATCACCATTCATCTAGACTTAGAGGTCTAGGGTTTGATTCCCAGAAGGAGAAAAATTTAATTCAACGTTTCCGAACACAACTCGGGTTTGTCATCAGTGATTCCTTATTTGACAAGCGTTGTGATTTAGCCAAAACCCATAAATGTAATGAAGGGTTTTTGGTATTTTTTTTAGCAGTTGACTTTATTAGACTAACACTAAATATACTTTTAAAAAATTATACCTATTTCTGTCCTTTGATTCCAAAATACCAGATAAAAGTCTAATTTGCAGCTAGGCAATTGATGTTTACCTTTATCACTCAACAATTAACCTTATTAGTTTCGATTAAGAATTCACGTGTTTACATTCATTGTACGTGACCCAAACTGATAGTCAAATAATGGTGAAAGCTAGATAATATGTTAAAACCTCTGGAAAATAAAGATAATAATATACCTATTTAGAAATATCAGTAATAACTATCAAAACCTCAAGGCAAACTGCCACTTTGAGCATTGTCGAAATTCGTTATCGACTCGACCATATTGCCATTCCACACACGTATTTTCTGCAACATTAGTCGATACGATAACGAAGTTCGACAATGCTCAAAGTGGTAATTTGTCTAGGTAAAAACTCGTTTCAATTAGAATATCTTGCGTTCATTGAATCGACATTGAATATAATCAATTGTGTCAAGAACACAGAAAGGAATAATACTTTCATAGGCGATTCTCTATCGTATACAAAAACCCAAAATATACACAATCAACGTCTCAAAAACGTCTCCAAAAAATAAGAAAAGAATGCACTTATTTCAAACAGTCTTGCGTCATCCGCGACATCGCAAATTTGGACACTCCCCTGTGAAAACAATCTTAACTAATATAAAAGTTTTAATTTGCAAATAATAATGCTCATACTTTGTTTTTATCTACAAACAAAGATTTGCCGAGTTTTTGGTGTCAGTATTGACTGTTACTTTTGTTAGAGACTGTGCATCTTGAGGTTTTTAAATCGATCCAGTAGTTTTGAGTTTATTCGTTTGTTCTCGTAAAAACGGAGTTCGGAAAAACAGTCTTACTGTTTAGCACTGAAGTCATAAAGAATCTCAGATGAATGAATATCAATAGGTGAAGAGAATCATTTGACAGTAATGACAGTCAAACATTTGACAGTTGACAGGCCCATTGGTCGAGTGGCTAGAGACCCTGGCTACAAAACTAAAGGTCGTGGGTTCGAATCCCGCTAGGGGCAAATGTTTGTATGATGAACATCGGCATTTGTACTCGAGTCATGGATGTTTATAAAAGTATTTAAGTATGTCTATCCGTTTCTCTGGCATCCATAGTACAAGCTTCGAGCTTAGTTTGGGGCTAGGCAATTGGTGGTAAAGTCCAAGGAATTTAATTTAATTTAATTTATGCTATCCTTTTCTTCATATGAATCACGTGTGTGATAGAGCAAGACAGCGGCTTAACTGTCAAGTGGGCTGTGGAAACTTCGCCTTTTTGACTTCGTCTTCTGTTGAGAGATACAGAGTTATATGTAAAGTTATGTAAAAAAAAAAGACGTTCTGGGTGCTACAATTAAATGCTACATACGGCGCATCTATAGTATTCATTAATCTGACTAAAGAATTGTGATGGAATGATTTATTAATAGTCTATGGTCGTAATCCATCATTGTTTATTAATCTGTGGGTTTTGAGTTTTCTTAATATTGACGTTTTCACGGCATCAAAGGAACTTGATTAAATTCCTTTATTGTGATTCCATTTTGTTTCTTTTTTGTCTTTTTGATTTTATTATTTTTGTTGAATTGAAACTAGCTTTCCGCCCGCGGCTTCGCCCGCGTTGAATTCAGCCATCAAGCAAACATTTTTGTTTTTCCTCGGGAATATAATTTTTTTCGGGATAAAAAGGACGTAGGACAGAGTCTTAATCAATTTATGTGATGATGTGAAAGATTTATTAATTGTGAATAAATATAGCGAATTACGTATGTATTTGCTAAAACCAAGGTACACGTCTATATTTAATACTAATATTGTTATTACATATTTATAGCACTTTACGTTCATAATACCTACCTACTTAACAAGTACCACTATTTACTTAATAAAAGACGCTTGCACTACATAATATACATAAAACAATACAATTCCAGCTACCAACTTCTATTAAGTAAATAAGACAATGATCTATATCAATGTTTGTAGCTCAAGAACGTGGTCAATATCACAATTTAAGGTCATTCAATCATGTGATTGCGCCCGCGCATACCATAGTTTGTGAAATGTGCTATGGTGTAGAGATAGAGGTGTTTAAAGATAGGATATTTTCTTCATTGATTTATTGTTCAAAACATTATTTTATCTACACTTCTAAACTAATATTATAAAGAGGAAAGATTTGTATTTTTGTTTGTAACGAATAAACTCAAAAACTACTTGTCCGATTTGAATAATTATTTCCCGTAATATATATAGTATAGTAATTAATTATAATTATTTTTGATCCCGGAATTGTGGGCGGAAGGCTCGTTAATAATATTAATACATTTTCAATATAAGAAAACCCACAGAAGTTTGTGTTGATACTACTTGAGTTTCGTATCGATATAATAGTTGAAGGTTGATGTTTTCTTATGACCGATTTCAATAATGTTTTTCTCGTCTCTCCCGGTTGCATCCTCGGCCTTTGCCTCGGAGTCCAAAATACGCTGCGACTATGATCCTGAATTGACAAGCCTGGTTATTACAATGGAGCGACTGTCGTCTGACCTCCGTACCCCTTACAAGAGAAACCAGACAATAAGGATCATAGTCGGGACCAACGGCAGATATTTATTGATTTATTGTATCTAAACGATTGTATTTACCAAATAAATAAGCAGAATCTATGGAGAGCGACGAAGAAATTCGCCTTTTGTCTTTAAACCGTAACTTCCCACACAGACAGTGGGTTACAAAGTTACAAAACCGTAAAAATCGGTTGTTTTATCGGTTTCCGTCGGTCTAATTTTCGTCAATATTCGCTTTCGTGGGTAATCTAGTTGAGTCGTGCCACTTATACAAGGTTACCTTTCTCTTTCAACGGCGCGGCGCACAGTTCGCTATACTATGTTAAAGAAAATATGTACTATGTTATCTTTAACAGCCTGAGCCTACTGAGATACGACGAATTTTACTTTGTTTATAAGTATATGTTTTAAATATTAAAATACTAAGCATGTAAAAAATGCTTAAAATAAATATATAAAAAGATACAAATACAAAACCTTCTTTCGTTTAAAAACGCCTGCTAATAGGGTTTCCAATCGAGTGTTGTAGTAACGCATTAAGTGTTAAGCAAATAACAAGGAGAAATTCATCAGATCAACTAAGTGTCTCGGTAGCTTAGTGGTCGTCTTGCCCGGATTGCAAGAGGTGCTGGGGTCGAATCCCGCCTGAGCCAATTAAGATCGGATGATTTTTTCTTTGTTTATTTTTTTTTAAAGATTGTCTTATAAAGAGTTTTAAGAGAGGTAGAGATTAGTGGAACTTCCACTCGAATGAGCCGCTCGTCTGGGAAGTACCTCCACCTTACAGAAGACCGCAGTAAAGCAGCTCTTCGTAACTGTTTTGCTATGTTTCTGATGGTGAGTATGGTCGCCAGAGCTCAGTTTGGAAGGGTATGGGGTCTTAAAGGCAGGCAACGCATCTGCAACCCTTGTTTGGTTGTTGATGTCCATGGGCAGCTGTGATCACTTACCATCAGGTGAACCTGTTGCTCGTTCGACTCCCGCTTATATGTTTTAAAAAATATTTAAATATCTTTAAAGTATCGCTTTTTGTGTGTATCAGGCTTAGCGGTCGTGTCATTACAGCTTTCTAAAGTTTTAATCTTTACGTCGTTTTATGTAACTTTGTCACAATACTGTGTAATAAAAGTTGGTAAACACAGTTCGATTTTAATTAATATGTACTTGTATTAACAGCTATTTTTAGATGAACATACAGCTGTTTTTATGCTACTTACGAATGAAATCGAAACTAAGCACACATTGATGACGAAAATGACCCATTTGTGTTAAGGTCAAAAAGTGGACTATTAGTCGAAGAAGTCGCGAGTTCGATCCCCGCACAGGACAAATATTTGTATGCATGAACGTGTTTGTCCTGGTCTGGGTGTTGTATGTGGCTATTTAAGTATATTTGTATAACACTGCTGATGCTGATGATACTGATACGCATGTCAGACGCTAAAAAATAAATATACAAAAAGATTAAATCTATACCCATTAGTACAAGCATTATACCCGATGGCGCAGTGGTTAGCGCACTCGGCCTGCGGTTGGTAAAGTTAAGCAACGTTCGCAGATGCCAGTCATCGGATGGGTGACCGAAAAAATTCATCTCGAGCTCCTCCGTGCTTCGGAAGGCACGTTAAGCCGTTGGTCCTGCGCCTGATCTCTCTACGGTCGTGTCAGATTGTTTGTCCCACCGAATTATGAGAGTGAGGGAATAGGGAGCGCACCTGTGCGCACTCGCTTGTGCATTTTAATATATCCTGCGTACCTGGCTGATCGTAAGATCGGCCGCCATGGCCGAATACGGCCGGAGTGTATTATTATTATTATACCCGAGCGAAGCCAAGGCGGGTCGCTAGTTACTATATAATAACATAAACTATTATTAATAACAATAACCAATCGTCCCTTCAAGTCACATAACACGATATAGTTATGATAAACTATATCTTGTAACTAATGGTATTATTTAACTAACGAAGTACCTATTGATATAAACAGTAAGTGTTTTAGACAATATGGTTGATAGTTTGGTAAACATGTAACTTGGGTTAGGTAATTAAGGGCTGTCACATGACGAAGATAACTCATCATCATCATCATCATCATCATCATATGACGACCCGCTTGGTGTAATGGTCAAGATGTTGCCTATTATACAAGAGGTCGCGGGTTCGATTCCCGCACTGGACAAAAATTTGTGTGCATGAACATGTCTGTTTGTCCTGGTCTGGGTGTTATATATATCTACTTAAGTATATTTGTAATACCACTGTTGAATCTGGTGTCTTAACAAGTGCTTGAGCTAAGTACTTAAAACGGAGTCAGAGCAATGTATGTGATGTTGTGAAATATTTATATATTTATTATTTATCCTGTCTCCACCACTTCTGGACGTAGGTCTCCCCCGAGGTTTTTACGCCCACAGTCACCACGCTGGGCAGGCGGGTTTGTGCCCGCAGTATGGTGAACGATACAACACAGGGGAACGCTGCTGCCCATCCCCCGGAATGTGCCTTAGGCGCTTCTCACGACCCCCGCGGGAAGAGATGGGGTAGTACTATTCTAGGCCGGTATTACAAAAGTCCAATAAGAGTTTTCGCAAATGACAAATCCGCTAGATGACACAGACATTAGGTAGGCGTAGGGTCTAACTGGTATGTGATTGGTGAATTTTGACATGACATTGGCAGATGTAAAACTTCACCAATGATATAGCAGTTAGACCTCATGCCTACGTATTGCCATCTAGCGGATTTTCCAATCGCAAACACACTCATTGATGCACAAAATAGTTCGGAAGGCACGTTAAGCCGTTGGTTTCGACTATGATCCAGATTGTCTGATTTCCCTTATAAGGGTTTAGTAGGTGAGACGACAGTCGCTCCTTTGTAATAACCAGGCTGGTCAATTCAGGATAATAGTCGCAGCGTACCCTGGGCTCCGAGGCAATGGCCGAAGATCCAACCGGGAGAAGCGCTATGATGATGATGAAAAAAATTTCAAAATTGTTTGTCTGCAAATCAAATCGATCGTGAACCTTTAATTACAACTTTGATCTCATAGCTATAGGTACAATGTTTTATTTTTTTGCATGAGACAAAAACATACATGGTACGGCGATAAAGAGCGCTGTATTCCTTTTTCGAACAGGCGAGCGTAAAGCGCTTAATAACAAAATGTATAGTTAGACGTCCATTATTAAACAGCGGCTTACATCGCTTAGTGGTCTCATCCGTTTTGCACTCCGTTCGTAACCGCACGTCTCTTCGTGTGAAATTATAATTTGAATTTAGAATGACATTGCCAGTATAGAGGTTCAATTCGGTGTGCAAGTTTGCTTTTGAGTTTTGAATAAAACCTTTTTGGCAATTTAAAAGTAAAATATTTGGAAGTCCAGAGCCATTATTATTTAAAACGAAAAAGTAAAGAACTTTTTTTCTGTTTAATAATGCACAAGCGAAGAAATTTTACTTCGGTTTTGAATGGAAATTATTAATAAAACGTGGGTTTTATTAACTCAGGTGTGTTTAAATGAAATGTAAATTGATTTCAAGTGAATGTGCAAAAGATTTTAATTAGTTATCGATGTAAGTTTTCCATTCGTATGTAATATCTGGAGGCTGTGAATTTTAAAGATAAATTATTGAGAACGTATAAAGGTATGTGAATGAAGTTTATTTTTCATTTATTTTTATAATCTATGATTAAATGTTGTACTTTTATTATGATTACTGAGGAAACTTATTAGCCTGTTGGTAGTGCTTTAAACTTACATTTACGGTAGGGGTCGCGGGTTCGTATCTCGGTTACAGTTTTTTGCTGCAATATTATTACAAATATTGTCGTTATACCTATGTAATTTTATAGTTACTTCTTACATTGACTAACTTAAAGTTGTAATAGCAGCAAGACTCTACATCTTTCACATTCGGTTTCTACACACATAGTGTTTTAATATAGCTTCAAAAAAAGCCTTCCTCGACAAATGGACTATCCAACGCAAAAATATTTTTTCAATTTGTACCTGTATTTCGTGAGATTTCGACGTTCAAACAAACAAACTCTTGAGCTTTATTATATTAGTATAGCTTATAATTCAATGAAAATCGGTCCCCCATCATTTTATTATCACGGTAAAGATTGCTTAATAACTTGATTGACGTATCAATATCATATTTCTAGTTCGCATTGAAACCATCAATTTGATATCAAAATGAAACTGAAATAATCAAATGCGGTTAGCATTATCTTATCTGTAAGGGTCTGTCGGTGTTTTTAACCGACTTCAAAAATAGAGTGTAATTTATATTTTACTTTGAAACGCCTCGATTTTCTAACAGTAAAGCACCGGCCCGTGTTATCGAGTTCTTTCGTTTGATTCCTGGGTCTAGCAAAAATTGTGTCGGCTTTTCCGAACATAGCCCAGGCGATTAAGCCAAATCTCAATTGTGTAACGAAATCAATATTCTAATGAAGAAAAGTAAATATACGAGTAGTATTATAGTACACTAGCGGCCTCCCGCGACTCTGTCCGCGTGGATTTCGATTTCCAATAGCCTAAAGCCTTCCTCGTCAAATGGACTATCCAACACAAAAATATTTTTTCAAATCGGAGCAGTAGTTCTTGAGATTAGCGCGTTCAAACAAACAAACATACAAACATATTCTTCAGCTTTATATATTAGTATAGATAAGTAGTGACTATAATACTACTATTGTTGACTCTTTGTTTGCGTCTATTTATTTAAGTACCCTGAGTGTCATCATCTAGTACTCGTTTGAAGATTTTACAGTAATTAGTTCAGTTAAATTACAGAGACATATTTACTGGATGTTACGTTAAAGTTAAGTTACGGATGACTTGACATAGCGTCATAGATAAAAGTTTATGTGTGTACCAATTTGTTCCTAGATGATTGGAACGAATTTTTATGTGTTTTTTCATAGATATTATTATTATTAGAAGCCTGGTGGTAAGGAACGCGCCTCACATACGTGAGGTCCGTCGTTCAAAACCGGGCCGACACCACCTCTGAATTTTACGAAAATCTATGTGTGGATTTGTGCCATTAGATCGGCGGTGACGAAAAACACCGTGAGGAAACCTGCACATTCAGATAGTTTCTGACTTTAGTTCAGTTAGATCTGTGTAACCATGATCCAATCTGTTTGGTTCCCCTCTATGGGTTACGAAGGTCTGATGTCAGTCGCTTCACTGTTATAGCCAAATCCTGGATCATGGTCAAAGTGGACCCCGCACCGAAACGATTTTTATATTCGTGTGAAATAATTACAAAACGTAATTCTGATCACAGAATACTTCTACTTACCAAGTTAAACAGTCTAATTCTTTTAGTTTCGGAGTAAAGATTTTAGCCATTTGACTATGGAACTCTAATTATCTAAAAACAACTTAGTTCGAGATCCTGGACAATGAATCAAGAACAGAACCTTGAGCAGTTGACGTAAACAAATTGTTTCCTCGAACTGGGAAATGATAAATCACGGTAGCCTTTCTAACGACACAGTCAATTTAGATCAGCGACCTTAGTCGAATGATAATTGATTGTCAATACGTAATGATTTAACTGACTTAGGTCCGATTTTTCAATGCTCAGATAAACAGAGAGATAGCGTTTATTCCACAGAATAGGAAAATATTGAATTTTTCAATCGTCAAATAAGACTTACTCGTCGAGTAACCCCGCTAACAGAGGAGTAAAATTATCCGACGTTTCAAACATCAAATAACCGCGTATTCCATAGAATAAGTAGTTTGATCGATAAAACCAACAACGGATACTGAAGTAAAAACCAGAATACATCATAAACAATATTGCGCACAGTTAGATACAAAAAGTATTAATTTCAGATTATTAATTCACCAAATTACAACAGATATTTTTGATGTAGGTAAACGATGATCTGGCAATTGAAGAAGAGGCCATAATAAATGAATATGTGAATTCTTCAGAAAGAAATGAAAGAATCGTCTGGTCGAGACCAGATCATAGTTTGATTGAAAATAAATTTTAATTTTCATTCAACTTCGATTCTAAACAGTAAAGATTGGGCTGAAATGGACCCTGTCCAAGGCCGTTAAACTTGAAAAGAAAAAGAAAAAAAGCTACCCTTTATATTTAGACGTTGACTTTGACAGACAGAAAATAGTCTGTCTTGCTCTAGCACTAGCATATTTGATATATTTGTTTCAACTCGCTGAAATGCGAATTGCCAGAGTAAAAAAAACGGTCAGATAGTTAACCTTAGGAATAAATTACAATTGAAAAATTCACCAGTCCTTATGTCACGTTTAAACGACCGAATAATTTTATTCTTCAGGTTTACTACCTGACCTGTTATCTGAGCATTGAAAAATCGGCCCTTAATAAAAAGTAATTACCTACTCTATAGTCATACTTGAAGAGCTTGATGGCTCAATGGCAAGCGCGCTCGGCCTGCGGTTGCTAAAGTTAAGCAACGTTCGCAGATGCCAGTCATCGGATGGGTGACCGAAAAATGTCATCTCGAGCTCCTTCGTGCTTCGGAGGGCACGTTAAGCCGTTGGTCCTGCGCCTGATCTCTCTGCGGTCGTGTCAGATTGCAGTCCGACCGAATTATTAGAGTGAGGGAATAGGGAGTGCACCTATGCTTGCGCACTCACTTGTGCACTAGAATATATCCGGCGTACCTGGCTGATCGTAAGGTGGGCCGCCATGGCTGTATACAGCCGGAGGGTATTTATTAGTCATACTTAGAGATGGGTCGCTTAAAATGTAGATCCGCGGTTTAAATCCGAATAGGGGTTTGCTTCCCGGCGGATATCCGAAACATCACTTTTGACGGGCCCGTTGGTCTCATGGTCAGACACCCTGGCTACAAAACCGAGCGTCGCGGGTTCGCTAGGAGCAAATGTTTGTGGAGTGAACATCGACATTTGTACTCGAGTCATGGATGTTTATAAAAAGTATTTAGGTATGTCTATCCGTTCCCTAGCTTCTATAGTACAAGCTACGAGCTTAGTTAGGGGCTATGCATTTGGTGTGTTAGTCCAAAGAAATTAATTATTTCATTTTATTAGTTACGAAGTTCTACTACACTGTGGTCTTCTGTGAGGTAGAGGTACTTTCCCAGACGAGCGGCTCATTCGAGTGGAAGTTCCACTTAGTTAAGAATTAGATACTTTAGATTAGCTGTTAATTTTAGTTACTTATATGTATAATTGTATAAGTTCGAGACTCGTGATCCCAGAGACAAACTATGAAAATAGTGGGACTCTTGTTATTGTTACGTGAAGCACTGTACGATTAATAAATAAATAAATAACTAATAACTTAGCTCTACCTCTCTTAAAATTCTTTTTATTTTTGTGGAGGGGAATGCTTTGACGCACCATGTCGCCGCGGGCTAGCTAAGCCCGCGACCGTGTGTGGGGCTTGGGCGCAAAAGTAAGCGCCCACTACCCACTAAACCCCTCCAGTTTCCCCTTTTGCTCGCATCAGGACCGGTCACTTCCAGCCGCCAGGTGGGCGATTATGCATTGCCTGTGGTCTTGATAATAATATTCTCTCTCTTTGTCCCCAGGGAGGCCAGCCAAGACCTGGTGGCTGTCCGCATCGCGATCCATGGCATGACATGTCAGTCGTGTGTGCGCAGCATTGAGGGGGCTCTGAGTGAGTTTCCTGGAGTGGAGTACGTTAAGGTGAGCTGCTTCATCACGACAATCAATCAATCAATCGATCAATCAAGCAATCAATCTACCAATCAATCAATCAAGCAATCTATCAATCGATCAATCAATCAATCAATTGATCAATCAAGCAATCTATCAATCATTCAATCGATCGATTGATCAATCAAGCAATCTGTCAATCAACCAACCGATCAATAAATCAACCAATCAACCAACCAATCAATCTATCAATAAATCCATGGCAATCTGTCTATCTACCAATCAATCAATCAATTGATCAATCAATCTGTCAACCATTCAATCTATCAATCAACCAATCAATTAATCATTCAATCAATCGATTGATCAATCAAGCAATGAATCAATCAATCTATCAATCAATCAATCATTCAATCAATCGATTGATCACTCAAGCAATCTATCGATCAACCAATCATCAAGCAACCGATCAATTAATCAATCAATCAATCAATCCATGGTATGACATGCCAGTCTTGCGTGCGCAGCATAGACGGGGCTCTGAGTGAGTTTCCTGGAGTGGAGTACTTTAAGGTGAGCTGCTTCATCATCACCAGTGTGTTAATCAATCAATCGATCAAGCAATGTATCTAGCAATCAATCAATCCATGGCAATTGATCAATCTATCTATCTACCAATCAATCAATCAATAAATGGAGCAATCTATTGATCAATCAATCCATCAATTAATCAATCAACCATTCAATCTATCAATCAACCAATCAATCAACCATTATAAATAAATAAATATAAATAAATATTTCACAACATCACATACATTGATCTGACCCCGTGATAAGTAGCTAAAGCACTTGTGTTACAGACATCAGAATCAACAGTGGTAATACAAATATACATAAATAGATACATACATAGATACATATAACACCCAGACCAGGACAGACATGTTCACAGACATGCACACAAATGTTTGTCCTGTGCGGGGATCGAACCCGCGACCTCTTGCGTAATAGGTGTTGTATATGTGGGTATTTGCATATCACTTAAGTGGCTACGCCCACCGACCGACGGTCTGTCAATTCAATAAATCAGTGTGTCTCAAACTAGCAGTGGTTTCACTTGTGTTCCGCTCCCATACTTAACATTGGCGACGAGTACCCACAAATATAAAAATAAAAAATGTCGCACTTCGGAATTCTCTCCAGCTTCGACCATACCATTCAAAACTGGGAATCAACATCTCAACCATTCAATCTATCAATCAGTCCATGACACGACATGCCAGTCGTGCGTGCGCAGCATAGAGGGGGCGCTGAGTGAGTTCCCAGGAGTGGAGTACGTTAAGGTGAGCTTCTTTCAGAGGTTCCGTAGCCAGTTATAGGGGGGTAAGAGCAAGTGGGTCACCTGATGGTAAGTAATCACTGCCGCTGATAACGAGAGCTGTATTCCTTATTTGAACAGGCAAGCGTAAAGCGCTTAGTAACCAAAGGACATGTCCACAAATGTATGGACAAAAAACCCAGAATCGACAGGAATGAAACGAATACCAGTGGATTGGCATTGAAATGTAATGTAATGTTACCAAGGGGGCAACCCTGAAATCGTTATAGTATAGGAGCTTGAAGCAGAATGAAATGAGGAAAAAATTCGTTCAAAACAATAATAAAATAAGTTTACGTCATGTTGTGACTTAATATGACGCTGTTTTAATGTTGTATCACTTGTGATAATTATCATCATCATCTTTCACAAGCAACAGAAACCTAATATCAACATCATATTAAATCAAATTATAACAAACACTCTGTTTTTTGAATATTTTTTTCTTCTGGCCCATAGATACTTCAATCGTTACAGTACTGTGTGTATTATTGGTAATTATGTGGCTAAAGATTGCAAATATAAAAATAGTTGGTATAGTATAGGAGCAAAGAGCCATGTTGTGGGTGAGAATATTGTTATTATTATGTTGCTGTTGCTTGTGAAATGTGTTGCTGATAATCATCACAAGTGAAACAACATTAAAACAACGTCATATTAAGCCACAACATGACGTAAACTTTGTTTAGAACGATTTTATTCTTTACTAGCGGCCGCCAGCGACTCCGTCCGCGTGGGTTACGGTTTTCGCACACAGTGTTACTATAGATAGCTTTAAGCCTACCTCGACAAATGGTAAGTGGACTATCCAACACAAAATATTTTGTCAATTCGAATCAATTCGAATTTAACGCGTTGGCGCTCAAACCAATTTGGATCATGAGTTACACGTGTTATTGTGAGTCAACCATAAAAGATAGGCATATGCTGTTGCGGGATATTTTTTAGGAAATTTTATGTAAAATATTTCCGTCATACATGATTTCTATGTGACTTTAACCATTAAGGCTGCACACGCGACTGAAGCTTAAGAAATGGAGAAAATTCTCCCGTTTTTCCCACATTTCCCTTCACTACGCTACTCCTGTTGATTGTGGCGTGATGAAAAGTATCCTATAATATGCCCAGGAGTATGAAGAATAATTGTACCAAGTTTCGTCAAAATCCGTCGAGTAGTTTTTGTTTCTATAAGGAACATACAGACAGACAGACAGACAGACAGACAAAAATTTTACTGATTACATTTTTGGCATCAGTATCGATCACTAATCACCCCCTGATAGTTATTTTGAAAATATATTTAATGTACAGAATTGACCTCTCTACAGATTTATTATAAGTATAGATTTTATTTTGCTCCTAGCTCCTATACTATAACGATTTCAGGGTTGCCCTCATGGCAACATTATATTGTATTCCAATGTCAATCCACTAGTATACATTTCATTCCTGTCGAATCTGGGTCATTTTTTGGTTTAACATAGTACAGTAGGCCATTGTGAAACAGCGGCCAACATCGCTTAGTAGTCTCATCCGTTTTGCACCCTGTTCATAACCGCGCGTCTCTTTGTGTTAAATTATAATTTTAATATATAATGGCTGATTTTCCATGGCGTCATCAAGTCAGCTTATGTTTAATTAGTAGTCCAATTAAGTCCTTGAACCAGCTCAGACCCCCCCTACCCGTGGATCCCTTTGAAGTATAACTAAACTGTGTCCATTTTCAATTTGTTTTATTTTAATACTGTTGTTGACTGACAAGTCAAATCACTCACTTTTATTAAACGTCAAAAACGTAAGCTTGTAGGGAAAATTGTATAAAATACTAGCGGCCCGTCACGCGATTTCACCCGCGTCCCGGGGGAACTACTTCCCGTACCGGGATAAAATATAGCCTATGTTACTCTGGGTGAATGTAGCTTTCCAACAGTGAAAGAATTTTTCAAATCTGCCAAGTAGTTTCGGAGCCTATTCAATTCATACAAACAAACAAAAAATCAAACCTTTCCTCTTTATAATATTTTTATAGATTAGTAGTCCAATTAAGTCCTTGAACCAGCTCAGACCCCCCCCCCTACCCATGGATCCCTTTGAAGTATAACTAAACTGTGTCCATTTTCAGATTGTTTTATTTAAATTCTATCTAATTATTTCAGGTGGAGTTATCCGAGCAGTGCGGCTACTTCAGATATGACCCGCGCACGTGCTCGGCGCGCAGTATCCGCGCGCGCATAGAAGACATGGGCTTCGAAGCGCCGCTGGACGCGCACGAAGACGAGACCAGGTCAGTACGCCGTCAGTAGACCGTGGTCTACTGGAGAAGACCGCGGTCTACTGGAAAGACCGCGGTCTACTGGAAAAGACCGCGGTCTACTGGAGATCAGTTCGCGCTAAGTAGCTCTAATGTAAGTCGGAAGACCGTGGTCTACTGGAAAAGACCGCGGTCTACTGGAGAAGACCGTGGACTACTGGGAAGACCGTGACCTGGTGGAAAAGACCGTGATCTACTGGAAATACTATCAACTACAAGATAGACCGTGGTCTACTTGAAGGACAAGTGCACTAAAAATACCTAAAATGTAAGCCAAGTTGAGCTCATTGTAGGTTAAGTCCCGCAGTGCGGCTATTTCAGATATGACCCGCGCACGTGCTCGGCGCGCAGTATCCGCGCGCGCATAGAAGACATGGGCTTCGAAGCGCCGCCGGACGCGCACGACGACGAGACCAGGTCAGTACGCGCTGTCTAGCTCTAATGGAGGTCGGAAGAACATGGTCTACTGAAAAAAAAAACCGTGGTCTTCTGGAAATGTCCTTGGTCTACTGAAAGGGTCCGTAGTCTTCTCTAAAAGACGCTGGTATACTGGATAGACACAGTGCGGCTACTTCAGATATGACCCGCGCACGTGCTCGGCGCGCAGTATCCGCGCGCGCATAGAAGACATGGGCTTCGAAGCGCCGCTGGACGCGCACGAGGACGAGACCAGGTCAGTTGAGTAGCTTGGAGGGCCGTGGTCTACTGGTAAGGACCGTGGTCTACCGGGACAGACCGTGGTCTACTGGAAAAGACCGCGGTCTACTGGAGATCAGTTCGCGCTAAGTAGCTCTAATGTAAGTCGGAAGACCGTGGTCTACTGGAAAAGACCGTGGTCTACTGGAGAAGACCGTGGACTACTGGGAAGAACGTGACCTGGTGGAAAAGACCGTGATCTACTGGAAATACTATCAACTACAAGATAGACCGTGGTCTACTTGAAGGACAAGTGCACTAAAAATACCTAAAATGTAAGCCAAGTTGAGCTCATTGTAGGTTAAGTCCCGCAGTGCGGCTACTTCAGATATGACCTGCGCACGTGCTCGGCGCGCAGTATCCGCGCGCGCATAGAAGACATGGGCTTCGAAGCGCCGCTGGACGCGCACGAAGACGAGACCAGGTCAGTACGCCGTCAGTAGACCGTGGTCTACTGGAGAAGACCGCGGTCTACTGGAAAGACCGCGGTCTACTGGAAAAGACCGCGGTCTACTGGAGATCAGTTCGCGCTAAGTAGCTCTAATGTAAGTCGGAAGACCGTGGTCTACTGGAAAAGACCGTGGTCTACTGGAGAAGACCGTGGACTACTGGGAAGACCGTGACCTGGTGGAAAAGACCGTGATCTACTGGAAATACTATCAACTACAAGATAGACCGTGGTCTACTTGAAGGACAAGTGCACTAAAAATACCTAAAATGTAAGCCAAGTTGAGCTCATTGTAGGTTAAGTCCCGCAGTGCGGCTACTTCAGATATGACCTGCGCACGTGCTCGGCGCGCAGTATCCGCGCGCGCATAGAAGACATGGGCTTCGAAGCGCCGCTGGACGCGCACGAAGACGAGACCAGGTCAGTACGCCGTCAGTAGACCGTGGTCTACTGGAGAAGACCGCGGTCTACTGGAAAGACCGCGGTCTACTGGAAAAGACCGCGGTCTACTGGAGATCAGTTCGCGCTAAGTAGCTCTAATGTAAGTCGGAAGACCGTGGTCTACTGGAAAAGACCGTGGTCTACTGGAGAAGACCGTGGACTACTGGGAAGACCGTGACCTGGTGGAAAAGACCGTGATCTACTGGAAATACTATCAACTACAAGATAGACCGTGGTCTACTTGAAGGACAAGTGCACTAAAAATACCTAAAATGTAAGCCAAGTTGAGCTCATTGTAGGTTAAGTCCCGCAGTGCGGCTACTTCAGATATGACCTGCGCACGTGCTCGGCGCGCAGTATCCGCGCGCGCATAGAAGACATGGGCTTCGAAGCGCCGCTGGACGCGCACGAAGACGAGACCAGGTCAGTACGCCGTCAGTAGACCGTGGTCTACTGGAGAAGACCGCGGTCTACTGGAAAGACCGCGGTCTACTGGAAAAGACCGCGGTCTACTGGAGATCAGTTCGCGCTAAGTAGCTCTAATGTAAGTCGGAAGACCGTGGTCTACTGGAAAAGACCGTGGTCTACTGGAGAAGACCGTGGACTACTGGGAAGACCGTGACCTGGTGGAAAAGACCGTGATCTACTGGAAATACTATCAACTACAAGATAGACCGTGGTCTACTTGAAGGACAAGTGCACTAAAAATACCTAAAATGTAAGCCAAGTTGAGCTCATTGTAGGTTAAGTCCCGCAGTGCGGCTATTTCAGATATGACCCGCGCACGTGCTCGGCGCGCAGTATCCGCGCGCGCATAGAAGACATGGGCTTCGACGCGCCGCTGGACGCGCACGAGGACGAGACCAGGTCAGTACGCGCTGAGTGGCTCTTGTGTAGGGCGGGAGACTGTGGTGGGAAAAACCGCGGTCTACTAGAAAAGACCGTGGTCTACTGGGTATATGCCGTGGTCTACTGGAAAATACCATGGTCTACTCAAAAGGACCGTGGTCTAGTGGAACCTTGGTCTACTGGAAAATACCGTGGTCTATTGGAGAAGACCGTGGTCTTCTGAAAAGACCATTGCCTACTGATAAAAATAATGGTCTCCTGGAAAAGTCCTTGGTCTACTGTAAGTGACCGTGGTCTACTCTAGAAGACGCTGGTATACTGGATAGACGCAGTGCGGCTACTTCAGATATGACCCGCGCACGTGCTCGGCGCGCAGTATCCGCGCGCGCATAGAAGACATGGGCTTCGAAGCGCCGCTGGACGCGCACGAAGACGAGACCAGGTCAGTTGAGTAGCTTGGAAGGCCGTGGTCTACTGGGAAGGACCGTGGTCTACCGGGACAGACCGTGGTCTACTGGGAAAGACAGTGGTCTACTGGAGAAGACCGTGGCCTACTGTTATGCTACAGTGTACTGAAAAGACTGAATTGACTAAAAATATGATGGTCTTTTTGAAATACAGTGATCTGTCCAAATCCAAACGTACTTAAAAAAACAGTTAAATGTCTCATGTCAACACCTTAGGGCTAAAACGTGGCAGAGTACGGCGGCCGGAATTCAGCTTCGACATTATAATTAAGTTTCGACGAGGCCGTAGACCGAGTCTTGCATATATGCATACATTTAAGCTTTTAAAAGCATTATACAAAGTTTATTATTATTGAATGCGAAGCTTCAGGTGGACCGCAAATATCAGTAAAATGTCCAAACCTTTTTTCTCCTCTTTCCAGAAATCTCCTACCAAAAGAAATACCGACAGACCTGCTCATCGACATGTCAGCGGCGAGTGAGAGCGAGGCGGTGTTCTCCGTCACAGGCATGACCTGCAATTCCTGCGTCAATACTATTGAGGGTGAGTGATTATAAGTAGTAGCTTACAGATAGCGTTAAGGGGCGACAATAGAGAGGGTCGTTAAGGGCCGTCGCTTGCCACTCCTTGATAGAATGTGTCACGACTTTATTTGTCTTTTGTATTGGTGATAAATAAATAAATAAATAAATGCCTTGGACTGACACACCAATTGCCTAGCCCCAAACTAAGCTCGAAGCTTGTACTATGGAAGCTAGGGAACGGATAGACATACTTAAATACTTTTATAAACATCCATGACTCGAGTACAAATGCCGATGTTCATCACACAAACATTTGCCCCTAGCGGGATTCGAACCCGCGACCCTTGGTTTTGTAGTCAGGGTCTCTAGCCACTCGACCAACGGGCCTGTCAAAATCTGTCTGATAGTGTCCAAGGTCACGCGGTAGGCCCAAGAAACGCTGGCTGGATGTCGTGAAGGCAGAGGATGCAGAAGACCGGGCAAAGTGGAGGAAGTTAAGCAGGAAAGCGGATTCCGGCACTAGGCTGGGAAAACGCTAGGACGAAGAAGATTGATGGCAGTATCCCAGCCCATTGTAGCCTAGTACTTAGACCTCTCCCAGAGGTTTGTGCCTATAGTCACCACTACAGAATGCCGTACGACAAATCACACAAGAAGGGATGAAGTAGTATTATGAGATGATGAGCAGCGGAGTTCCCCTTTCCATCTACCGCTTAATCCTTATACTACCGAGGCCACGAACCATCAGATGTTGCTACGTGTCATGTCTTTCCCCGATAATGGAGTGACTGATGGTGTTGACGCCACTTTAGGTTTAGTTCATATTGCGGATAACAGATGGCGGTAAGATATCGCGGAGCATAAGATCGCTTGTACCGCGATGACGAGATTTTTTATCGTTTGTATAAGAGGTTTTTGTGACATCCATGAACATGCTTGGTCCACCTGATTTGTTTGTTTTAATTATAATTCAAACCCGAAAGTGCGCTCGGAGTCTTTTCAGATGGTATCCCTAGAAGTCCCTACTTACCGATAGACGGCACTGGATGTATAAATTGTAGACGGCAGCGTTGTTTTATTTATTACTATAAGTCAACTTAAATAATATGTGTCTACATACTGTCTACAAGCTTGCACAATTTGTACAATTTATCTGTAAGGAGTCTTGACTCCTTACAGATAAATATTCAAGCTTCGCTGCCTCTCTTAATAGTGCGATTAAAGCATGTGATACCCAATATTAAGGACATCTTTTATGGTCCAAATATGAACGTGCCGGCCAATAGTTAGTATTTGGACCAAAAATTTATGTCCTTTCTTCATCTCCCTTCCAGGTGCACTCCGAGAGACCCCAGGCGTCACGGAAGCGTCAGTAGACCTGGCGGCGGCGCGGGCGCGGGTCAGGCACTCGGCGAGCGTGACGTCACAGCAGATCGCGGACGTCATATACAACCTGGGCTTCGACGTGAGCGCTCTGAGCGGCGGTGAGTAGAAGGGAAAGTGTTTTAGTGTTTTTAAGGTGAGAAGAAGGCAAAGAAGCTTTGGTCTACTGAAAAGACTGGCGGTCTACTGGAAAGACAGACGGTCTACTGGAAAGACGCTTTGGTCTACTGGAAAGACCGACGGTCTACTGGAAAGACGCTTTGGTCTACTGGAAGGACTGACAGTCTTCTGGACAGACCGACGGTCTACTGGAAAGACCGACGGTCTACTGGTAAAGACCAAGGATTTTTTGACAAGACCTAGGGTTTACAAGACCATTATGTATCCCGGTTACATTAACTACAAGTTCGAGAGACCCCAGGCGTCACAGAAGCGTCAGTAGACCTGGCGTCGGCGCGGGCGCGGGTCAGGCACTCGGCGAGCGTGACGTCACAGCAGATCGCGGACGTCATATACAACCTGGGCTTCGACGTGAGCGCTCTGAGCGGCGGTGAGTAGAAGATAGTGTGTTTTAGGGTTTTTAGGGTGAGAAGAAGGCAAAGAAGCTTTGGTCTACTGGAAAGACCGATGGTCTACTGGCAAAGTCCAAGGAGACGCACGTATATCCCGGTAACATTAAGTACACTTTGGAGGGAGTCCAGTCTGCAGCACAGATGGGATTTTGAACAGATGGGAGAGACTAGAAGAAGCAAAAGGTACTATGGTCTACTGGAAAGACTGACGGTTTGCTTGGAAGACCGATCGGTCTACTCAAAAGACCAAAGGTCTACTGGAAAGACCAAGGGTGATAAGACCAGCGTGTATCTTCGTTACATCCACTGCCCTCCCCTCGGCACCCGCGGTCTTCGAACCCACGATTTCCATGGTTTCCGAGCTCGGGAAAAAACACCAAGCTTCTCGGTACTTTACAAAGAAGTCCAGTCAGTGAAATATATGAATAATTGTTTTGTTTGTTACAGATTCTTCGCCAGGCAAAAGTGAGCAGGAGGCGTCTGGTGATGGAGCAAAGACAGTTTCTCCAGTAAGAAGTAAAACACAAGCTAATGTAAGAAAGTATTTTTTATCGCGATTATCAAGATCTACGAGTTAAAACAACAATATCGGCAGCGTTTCTTAACCTTTTTGCAGTCACGGACCACTTTCACTATGTTAACTATTCTACGGACCCCAGCCATAAATATTTGTACCCCCTTTCACAGGTGGTAACATTTCTGAGACCTAGATTCACATCAAAACAAAAATAAACTAAAAATTAAAAAATAATTCCTAATATCTATTACCTAATACTATAATTTTCCTAAACTATGTCAAAGTAATCTTAAACAAACTAACTGAAGTCGGTGCTTTTTCTCTTCTGCTTTTTTGGGCAGGCACCGACTTCAGTTAGTTTGTTTAAGATTACTTTGACATAGTTTAGGAAAATTATAGTATTAGGTAATAGATATTAGGAATTATTTTTTAATTTTTAGTTTATTTTTGTGTTCACGATTTTTTTGAAGTCGGTTTAATTTTTTTTTAAAAAGTCAGTTTATTTCATGATTTTTAGTTGTGTTAAAGCGTCGTGAACTTAATTATTAATAGGAACTTAGTTGTTGTTAAAAGTAAATGAGAGTGTGGATAAATTACTTGTTCTCGCGAGAAGGCCCAGCGAGACTTCTCGGCGAGATTTCTCGCCGTGGGTCTGGAAGTAATATACACAAGTATCACGTAAGCCCCACATACATTCGATCGACCAATTGCAGTTCTGCCTTCCAACTCCTAACCGTTAAGGAGTACTGTAGCTTCATCATCAGCACAGTAGCATCAGATGTTGATTCAAGCATACCTCACAAGCAACATTTAAGCCCTACATACTACTAAATAGTTTCCATCGACCAATTGCAGTTCTGCCTTCCAACTCCTAACCGCTAAGGAGTACTGTAGCATCATCATCAGGACAGCAGCATCAAATGTTGACACCCTGAAGCATATACCTGAGTAAAACATGATTACGTAACAAAAACACCATACGAGCATACAATTTTCGGTGGTTGCCCTCGATTTCTCCTGGATTCCATGATCAGATCCTGGACTGGTGAAAATGGGACCACCTCAGAACTGAACTCTATCCAACAAAAAAAAAAATTTTTGAAATCCGTCCATATTTGACGAAATTATCGATGAACATACATAAAAAAAAAAAAAAAAAATATTATACATACAGACGAATTGAGAACCTCCTCCTTTTTTGAAGTCGGTTAAAAATAAATAAATAAAGTACTTTTTTTATTCAATCAACATTATATCAAATATATTTGAAAAAATTAACAAAGCAAACTATTGAATATAAAGAAAAAGATGAGGAAAGAAACAAAAAAATATTTTTATACTGACTACCCACACACATGCTACGGACCCCGGGGTCCATGGACCCCACGTTAAGAAACCCTGTCCTAGGGCATTTTATTAATCGAACGTGGCGGCCGATTCTACGATCAGCACATGTAAGTGTGCAAGCACAGGTGCATTCCCTATTCCCTAACTCTAATAGTTTGGTCACACCCGACAATGCAACAACGGGACCAAGGGTCCGTGGTAGTACCAGCAGTGGGACAAATCGGTGGAAACACGGGCCCTTACCGAATTATTATAGTGTGGGCTTTTACGATGATGATTAATTTTGATAATGATGATCATGATATTTCCAGGGCACAGCAACATCACCAGAAACAGAGACCTCTCGCTGCACGCTCGAAGTTAGGGGTATGACTTGTGCGTCCTGCGTAGCTGCTATTGAGAAACACTGCTCCAAGTTATATGGTAAGTGGTCTTCTATGAGTCTTTCGATGCTTCAATATCGTCATTTCAGCTAGAAGACGCCGCTGAACACAGGCGATGGTCTAGTGATCAGAGACCCTGGTTACAAAACCGAGGGTGGCTGGTTCGAATCTCGCTTGGGGCAAATGTTTGTGTGATGAACATCGGCATTTGTACTCGAGTCATGGATGTTTATAAAAGTATTTAAGTATGTCTATCCGTGTACTAGCATCCCTAGTACACGCTTCAAGCTTCATCACCAGAAACAGAGATGGCACGATTGGTTAACTGGTAAAACACCCTAGCTACAAATACAAGGGTTGTGGGTTTGAATCCAGCTGGAAGCAAATATTTTTATGATAAACATCGGCAGATTAATCGAGTCATAGAGATTTATAGAAGTAAGTTATTCTATCTAGTTGCTAGCATCCATGGTATAAGTTTCAAGCTTAGACGCTGGGAAGTTGATGTGTAAGGCAACATCAGCAGAAACAGAGACATCACGTTGCACGCTCGAAGTGAGGGGTATGACTGGCGCCTCCTCTGTAGCTGCTATTGAGAAACACTGTTCCAAGTTATATGGTAAGTTTGATTCATAAAAAGATCAAAAATAGTAGGGGATCCCAAGCGGGGATGTTTGAAGTGTCTCGAGCGTGTCAGAAAATTACACCCTTTAAAGTACCTCTACCAACTAGGAATCCTACATATGGTGTTATGTGTTGAAAGGAACCCATCTGATTGGTGAAAAAATAGCACTTCGTAACTGTGGTGCTACATTGTGTTATTGTAAGTGTATTACTGTAACTTATGTTGATAATCATATAAATAAATAAATAAAGCTTTGCTAGTGACTAAGGTGGCCAGGGCTCAGGTGGGGAGGGTATGATATGAGGTCTCAAAGGTAGGCAACAGCCACAACCATTAAAACAATGTTTAGACCATCGAAAGATCACAACAATGTCCTAAAATAACGCCATCTATTGACCTATTGGCTGGAATGGTTGTCGACAGTATTCATTTTGATTTCCTAACTAAAATGTTTTCTTTTATTTCCAGGAGTCCAATCAGTCCTCATAGCTCTACTGGCAGCGAAAGCCGAAGTAAAATACGAGCCTCGCAAGATATCTCCGCCGGACATAGCACACTCGATTACCGAGCTGGGCTTCCCGGCCGAGGTGCTCAGCGACGCGGACGGCAGCGGGCATAAAGAGATGCAGGTCATGGTGAGTGGACTCATCATCACCATCATCATCATCGGCCTGTTGTAGTCTTCTGCTGGATGTTAGAGCTCCCCTTGATCTGACTGGTGAGTAACAACTTCCCTGATAATCACAGGTGCACTCCCTATTCCCTGACTCTAGCTTCGTGAAAGCAATCTGGAACGACTAAAGATCAGGCGTAGGACCAACGGTGACACGTGCTAGGTTTGGTCTTTTGAATAGACCTTTTGGTCTTTTGAAAAGACCGGGGTGTGTTGAAGAACAAAGGCTCCTGAAAAATGTGGGGTAGAGGAGTGCTGATAAGACCGTGGGATTTTGAAAAGGCTGGTTGCTGTTATAACAGCTTGAGATGTTGAAAAGACCGCGAGCTTTTGACAATACCCGGGGGTGTTGCAAATAATGTGGTCTTTTCGAAAGACAGGAGCCTGTTCGAATGAACAGAAAATTTTGGAAAGACCGGGGTATGTCGGAAGGACCTTGAATAATGGAAACACTGGTAGGGGTGTCTAGAAAGACCGTGAATATTCTAGAAAGACCTTAAGGATATAACAAAGTCCACTGCAGACAGCAGGCTGATGACGCAGGCGCTCAGGCCGCAGTGAGTCACGAGCCTCGCAAGATACCCCGCCGGACATAGCGCACTCCAGCACCGAGCTGGGCTCCCGGTCGAGGTGCTCAGCGACGCGGACGGCAGCGGGCACAAGGAGATGCAGGTTATGGTGAGTAGACTCCTGACTCCTTCAATCTAATAGTAGGACAGCAACCTGACAAGACCAAGGTAAGATCTGGCGCAGGACCAACGCCTTAACGCGCTGTCAGAGGCACGGCTTCTAATTTCTAATTACTGATAAAAGTCTAGGAAAATCCAGGCACACCCAGGATTCGAACCCAGTATCTCTAGCACATATGACACCGCCGTGCACTTCTAGATCATCCCAAGTTGTGGTGAGCTTTGTATTTTGAAAGACTAGGGTCTGTTTAGACACCAACGATTGCGGAAACATAAGTAGATGCTGGAAAGATAGGCGACTTCCAAAAAGACCGGGGTCGCTCAAAAGACCGGGTCTGTTCGAAACAGTAGGAGGTGAAGGAAAGTCGGAAGGTTCTAGAATGCTTGGGAGGCTATATAGAGACACGAGCCGCGGCAGATACCCCGCCGGACATAGCGCACTCCGTCACCGAGCTGGGCTCCCGGCCGAGGTGCTCAGCGACGCGGACGGCAGCGGGCACAAGGAGATGCAGGTCATGGTGAGTAGACTCATCATCATCATCATCATCATCATCTTCGGCCTGTTGTAGGCTTCTGCTGGATGTTAGAGCTCCCCTAGATCTGACTGGTGAGTACTCAACATCTTCCCTGATGAACACATGTGCACTCTCCCTATTCTCTGACTCTCATGGCTTCGTGAAAGCAACTTGGAACGACTGTAGAGAGATCAGGCGCAGGACCAACGGTGACACGTGCCAGGTTTGGTCTTTTGGAAAAAACGGGGTATGTTGAAGAAAAAAACACAAGGAGATGCATGTCATGGTGATTAGATACATCATAATCATCATCATCAAGATCCTCTGCTGGAAGTAGACCTCCCCCAGAGCGGACTGGTAAGTAAATACTAACATTCTCCGTGGCACAGGTGCACTCCCTATTCCTTTACTCTTATAGCTCGGTAACAGCAATCATATCCGACCGCATGGTGAGTGGAGTATGCACTACCATAATATATTTCTACTTGCCTTCCGCTCGCGGTTTCACCAGCGAGTTATCTTTTTTTCAAATATACCCCACTTCCCTCCACAGTTCCGGGATCAAAAGTGGGGATAGTGTAGCTAGCCAACAGTGAAATTATTATTTAATCGGTCAAGTAGTTTTTCAGTTTATTCGTTACATGTACATAAATACAAAAATACAAATCTTTCCTCTTTATAATATACTACCGGCCGCCCGCGACTCCGTCCGCGTGGATTTAGATTTCCAATAGCCTAAAGCCTTGGAAGATGCTGGAAGTGCTGAAAAGAGCAACAGTGGGATGTTGAAAAAACTGTTAATTTTTTTGAAAGATCGTGGTCTTTTGGAAAGGCAAGTCTTTTAGAAAGACGATGATTTTCCCGAAAGACCGAAGTCTACTGAAAAGACCTAAACGTAATCTTACACACTTTCTCTCCGTCTTTCCCAGATCAAAGGCATGACTTGTGCGTCCTGTGTGAGCAAGATTGAGAAGACCGTCCTCAAGCTGAGTGGAGTGGTGTCTTGTGCAGTGGCCCTTACTACGTCAAAGTAAGTAGTTAGAATAAGGCTTGCAACGATATATCGGAAAGCCAATAAATATCGATATATCGACGCCTAAAAATATGGATATATATCGATATCAATGACATGCCGATATCGATATATCAATATCGAAGACAAAAATATCGTTTGCTACCCAGCTACCCTTATTCGAGAACAAAAAAAACTTCAGTCCTAAAGTAGACGTTTCTGTGCGGGCTTCGCTTTGACCATGATCCAGGATTTGGCAAGTCTGGTTACTACAGTGAAACGACTGCCATCAGTCCTTCGTAACCCTTAGAGAAACAGACAGATTGGATCATGGTTATTCATTCAGATCTAACAAAACTAAAGTCAGAAACTATCTGAATGTGCAGATTTCCTCACGGTGTTATCCCTCACCGCCGAGCTAATGGCACAAATCCAAACAAACATTTTCAAAAAATCCAGAGGTGTTGGCCCGGATTCGAACCACTATTTTCACGTATGTGAGGCGTGGTCCTTCCACTACCATATTTTTAATTAATTACAAATATTTTTTTGCAGAGGAAAAATAAAATACAACACAGAACAAATAGGTCCAAGGACTATATGCGACGCTATAACTTCCCTGGGATTCGAAGCCACTGTCATCGGATCTCACAATCGAGGGACAACCAATTATTTAGAGCACAAGTAAGTGTATTTTTGTTGGGTATTTGAATGCGTCCAAAATAAATTATCATGTACCTCACTACGTGCAGAATTCAAATAATTTATCAATCATATTACAGATCGTTACTTCATAAAATATTTAGATACTAGCGGCCGCCCGCGACTCCGTCCGTGTGGATTTCGATTTCCAATAACCTATGTGTTATTCTGATGTATAAGCTATATTGTGGTAAAGTTTCATTCAAATCCATTCAGTAGTTTTTACGTGAAAGAGTAACAAACATCCATACATCCATACTTACAAACTTTCGCCTTTATAATAGTAGTAGGATTTATAATTTATAGCAGCGCTTTGTGTAAGTTTATTTGAAGCATTTTTACATGCTAAGTATTATTATAACTTTTATATGTATTTTTTAAAATATGTATAATCAATGATAAATTCATCTGAGGAATAATACAGTTAGAACTTGGTAATTAGATTTATTCTGTGAACCTCATTAAGATTTCCACAAGATACAGAAAAAAAATCTGGGTTCCTCATAGTTAGAACTGAAATTCTTTTATTTGTCATTTAAACTATACACGTGGGGTATCTATGGATAGGTCTTCCAAAATAATATGTATTTAGGTTTCTAATATTTTTTTTCTTAAGTTAATAACATTCTGGTAAAATATGAGTACCTTTTAAAACTAGATAATGATTAATCTGAAAAGAATATGTAATGGACAATTGGTTTTCACGACCCTTGAGCGATATTCGCGTCGCGAAATGTGCGCCGGTCAGGACTCGGTCGTGCAGCGGTCGGTGAACACTAGTGCTTCCACGTACAGTCACTAGTTGCGGGCCTCGTTACGTTCGCGAGCGCGCAGCGCGGTGCGCGGGTACGGGGCGCGGGCGCGAGCACGGAGCGCGGGATCAAGCGCGGGGCGCGGGCCGCGGGGCACGGGGCGCGGCGGTACGGCGACGCGGGCGCGGGGCGCGGGCCGCGGGACACAGGCGTCGCGGCGGTACGGCGGCGCAGGGCGCGGGGCGCGGGACGTAGGCGTCGCGGCGGCACGGCGGCGCGAGGCGCTGGACGCGTCGACCCGGTGACTCGATGGCGCGGGGCACGGCGACTCTGCGGCGCTGGGCGCGGGGCACGGTGACTCGGTGACTCGGCGGCGCGGGATACGGGCGCAGGGCGTAGGGCGCGTAGTGGTACACGGCCCTATGTGGTTACGCGGCCTATGTGGTTACTCGGCCTTATGTGGTTACGGGTGGTCGGAGTGAAACGCCACTGTCGGTACAACTGGGTACACTTTCCCGCCTAGCCGCGTCAAGCCCGCCGATATTCAGCCTTCTGGGTAGGCTTCTTGTGGTTTTCTTGTGGTTTCCTTTAGGGCTTCTTAGTACTGGATCCTCCGGTGAACTACGATTTGGCCCCTGACCAGGCTCGCTTAAGTGCGATTTGGCTGGTCTCAGCTAGCGATAGCTGAGACGAGCACAACTTTTCCAACCTGGTCAGGGTAAAACAGTCTAACTTTGTGATAAGGACAAAACATATGGGCGCGACTTGACGATGCTAGTTGGTACGATCTACCCTTCTTTATTTTAATATTTCTATGCATACAAATGTTACATTTATTTAGCCTCTAAAATCCTAATATTTATCCTAAATAAAATAAGGCAAAAACAAACATTTATTTGTTTAATCTATATACTTCTTTAACATTTTCTTACGATCAAATGCTACATTTACTTATCCTCTAAATAAAAGAAGCCCCGAAAATAGTCATTTATTTGCTACATAATATTACAAACGTCACCCACCACTTGCATGCACTCCCATTACTAGTTGTTTATTTATTTACTTTAAACAATATGTTACAAAGTATATTTAAACATTTTAAATATTAAACCGCGTTTTGTTGGCCGTCCTGTACATTCTCCCGCCGTGCGTCGGCAGTTGTGGCGACGCATCTCCTGCTGCTGGAAGGGCGGCCGACTCCGTGGGCAGGATCACCAGCTTCTTCGTGGGGCGGCGCAGGACTCCCCCTTGTGTCTGCACGTCGACTGCGCGGACCACTCCGTCTGCTCCCGGGTAGACCGCTATGACTCGTCCCAGCGGCCACGTGTTGCGTGGCTGGTTGTTGTCGGCAATGATGACGATGTGGCCGACCCTCAAGCCTTCTCCTCGTCCGTGGGGCTCCCGCCGGTTTTGGAGTTCCGGCAGGTATTCTTTGAGCCATCGGCCCCAGAACATGTCGGCGAGGCGCTGCGAGGCGCGCCAGTGTGTCCGCCCGAGGAGGTCTCTGTCTGAGGAGACCCCCATCGGCGGCTCGTGGGCTGGACCAAGCAGGATGAAGTGGTTTGGCGTCAGCGGATCGGGATCCTCTGGGTCGACGCTGACGTGTGTGAGCGGACGGCTGTTGACCGTCAGCTCCGCTTCGGCGAGAAGGGTGGCGAGTATCTCGTCGCTCACCGCTCGCCCCGACGTGACCGCCGCGAGTGCGGTCTTCACAGAGCGCACCATGCGCTCCCAGGCCCCTCCCATGAAGGGCGCGCTCGGCGGGATGTATTTCCAGACGATCTTCTTTCTTGACGCTTCAAACTCGGTGGCCTCGTCGATCGCTTGCCGGAGCTCTTTATCGGCTCCCTGCAAGTTGGTGCCGTTGTCGCTCCATATCTCCTTGGGGCAGCCTCTGCGCGCAATCATTCTGCGCAGAGCCATGACTGCCGAATCGGTGGTGAGGCTGGCGGCCAGCTCCAGGTGGACCGCTCTCGTCGTGAGGCAGGTGAAGAGAGCCACGTACCGTTTGACCGTGGCCCTCCCCATCGTGGCTTGCAGCGGACCGAAGTAGTCGACGCCTGCATAGGTGAAGGCTCGCTGATGGTGAGCGAGCCGACTCGGCGGATGGTTCCCCGTAGCTGGTTCTGGAGGCGCGGCTTTGCGCACTCGACAGGGCAGACATCCCCGTACAATTTGCCTCGCGACTGGGCGCACGCCGATTATGTGGAAACGTTGTCGGCAGTGGTTAATGGTTGCTTCCACCCCTTGGTGGTGGTGTCTACGGTGGGCATCTTCGATGAAGAGACGAGAGATGTGGTGTCTCCCGTCCAGCACGGCAGGCCTCTTTGTCTCTTCTGCGACGTCTTCCAACTTGCTTATGCGAGACCTTATTACGATGAGCCCGGCTTGTATGTCTATAGCCAAAGCTCTGAGTTTGCTTTGGTTACTCACGCGGCGCCCGTGTCGCAGATCCTCTAGTTCTTCTGCGAAAGCGTCCTCCTGAACGGCGCGGACTAAAAGTTTTTCGGCTTCTATGAGTTGCTCGGCTGGCAACTTGATAAAATTGAGAGTCTTCTTTCCTCTCGATTCTTTTTCTTCTTTGAGAGTTTTACTAACCTCTCTTCTTCTTTTTCCAGTGTAATCCGGGTCTTCCAATTTATTTCTCTTCGTGCGGGCGTAATTAACCCGTTGTGTTTTCCTTTTAATTATGTTTATGAATTGAACTACTCGCGCCGTCGTTCGCAGCAGTCGTTCCCAACGCGAGAAGCGGGTGAAGTCGGGGACAGCTTCTAATATACTCTCCCGCCGGTGACGGGCCCTTATAGTCATCACCGATTCTTCGCCTGTGTGTATCTCTTCCTCCTTATTGATCTCTCTTGGCCATTCCTCTTCTGGTCCCTTCAGGAAGGCGGGACCTCGGAACCATCTATGTTCTGAGTTAAATGTGCATGGCACGTCTCTGGTGGCGTCGTCTGCGACGTTCAAACTGGTAGGCACCCATCTCCATTCTGCCACTCTGGTGTGCTCCTCGATCTCGGCGAGTCTGTGCGCGACGAACGGCTTGTAGGCGCGTGCTCCTCTTCGCAGCCAGGTGAGCACGGTCTTGGAGTCCGTCCAGAACACCCTCTGATCTGGCTTCTCGTCGTGTTCTTCTATTACTGCGTTCGCCATTCGGACGCCTATCAGCGCCGCCTGCAGCTCGAGCCTCGGGATCGATGTCAGTTTCAGCGGGGCCACTCTCGCCTTGGCAAGAACCAGCGAGATGGCTATCTTCCCCATCGCGTCCTCGGTGCGCCAGTACAGCGCAGCAGCGTAGGCAGCCTCGCTCGCGTCCACGAAGATGTGGAGCTCTCTCCTGCGCGCCCCGCTGAAACCTGGAACACAACGTGGGATCGTTAAGTCTTTGAGTGAGAGTAGATGTCCCAGCCAGGTCCGCCATTGGTCTGCGAGGTCCTCGTCGAGCTGGTCGTCCCAGCCCGTTCCTCTCCGCCAGGTCTCCTGCAGTATCTGCTTCGCCCGAGCTGTGACTGGCGAAGCGAAGCCGAGCGGGTCGTAGAGAGACATGACGACCCTCAGCAGTTGTCTCTTCGTGGGCTTTTCTGAAATCAAAATATTATCTGGGAGTCTTTTCATTTCTAAATTGAATGTAATAACGTCGCGATCGGGACGCCAGATCAGACCGAGTACTCGTTCAGTCTTTTCACCATCATTAAGGGCTTTGATCGTGGACTCTGTGTCGCCGACCTCCCCCAGTTCTTTCAATATGTCTGTGTCGTTGGAGGCCCACTGTCTTAGCTCGTAGTGGGCTTCTAGTTGTATCCACTTTACGTCGCGCGCTGTCCTGATCGCCTCGTCTCGATCCCGAAAGCTCTGCAGGTAGTCGTCGACGTAATGATTTCTTATTATAGCTTTGCATGCCTCCGGGTGAGTCTGTTCATATCTCTTGGCATTTTCATCTTTGACGAAGATGGCGGTGGCTGGCGATGAAGTGGCTCCGAAGATCAGTGAGGTCATTCGGTACTCTTCCGGCGGGTGATCTCCTCGGTGTTGACCTCTCCAAAGGTAACGCAGCGCATCGCGGTCTTCAGCCTTTATTTTTACTTGCATAAACATTTCCTTTATATCTGCAGTGACAGCGATGGGGTACTGGCGGAACCGCATCAGCACACCGGGCAATGACTGCAGTAAATCTGGGCCTGTCAGAAGGTGGTCGTTCAGTGAGACTCCTCCTGTTTTGGCGGCGGCGTCGTGAACCACTCTCACTTTCCCTGGCTTCATCGGATTGAGAACTGGGAAGTGGGGAAGATACCATAACTTCCCCGGAACAGCGTAGGGTGGCGCCTTCTCTGCGTAACCCTTCTTTATCAAATCGTTCATTTGTTCTTCATATTTTTTCTTTAAGTTGGGATCCTTGTCTATTTTCTTTTCAGTGGCGAACAGCCTCTTGATGGCGTTCTCTCTATTGTTCGGCATTTGCGGCGGCTCCTTCTTCCACAGAAGCCGTGTTTCGTATGCACCATTCTCCAATTTAGTGGTTCTTTCTTGAAGTTGTTGGAGTGCACGCTGCTCGGGGTCGCTCTGAGGTCTTCTCGGCTCCACCGTGAGTGCCTCCATTGTGAAATAATGCTTGAGTTCTTCATCCATTTTCCTCTCTAATTCGCCAAGTTGGTTTACAAAATGCACGCGTTGTCCTGTGATTCGGGTGTGGGCGCCGTGCAGCACCCAGCCTAGCGCCGTGCGTGAGGCAACTGGTTGATCACGTCTTCCCCTCCTGGTCTCCTGTGCCAGGAGGAGGCTCCAGTTGTCCTGCCCGATCAGCATCTTCGGTCTTGTGCTCGCATAAGTTATCTCGCCTAGTATGTCCTTTAGGTGAGTACAACTCTTGATGTCCTCTTCCCGTACTTGCTGGGCCGATAACTGGAGGTTGGCGAACGTTCTCGCCCTCAACTTCTTCCTGCCAGCTGCTCCAACCAATGTTACGGTGACCCGTCGTGACTGCGACGCACTCATTTCTTCATTCCCGATTGATTCTATATGTAGGGGTTCGACTCGTCCCCTGGTTCCTGTTCGCTGTGCTATTTCTTCATCAATAAGGGTGACGGTGGACCCATCATCCAACAAGGCATGTATGTCTACGGCGCCCTTCGGTCCTACGACTCTCACTGGTACAATCTTGAGGTACGCCTGTGTTTTTATCGGTGTCCAGGTAGAAGCCACTATTTCCTTGTCTTCCTCCTTCGAGTGGGCGTGTAGCAGGGTGTGGTGCAATCTTCCACAACCCTTCTCTTCACACGGTTTTGCGCGGCAGTTGAACTTCCGGTGTTTTCCCTTCAGACACCGGAAGCACAAAGCTTTCTCCTTCGCAAATTCCCACCGCTTGTTCACGTCCATTTCCTTGAAATGGCGGCAAGCGGGGGTAAGGTGGTCCTGCCTCCCACATGCAGGACACTCGGGTTCGGTTCTCTTCTGAGATGTGATGTATGTCTTCTGTTTTCTTACAGGAGCGCGGCCGGAGGCTTCATTTATTCGCGTCATCTCCACTTGTTCTGGCTGCGCGTACATACTACATCTGTCTGCTTCTCTCTGGAGGAAACGCGCCAACTTAGGAAGGTCCGCTTCATCTTGACTCTGCTCTGCTGCGAAGTCGAACCACCTGTATCGCAGTGACGGGGTGAGCTTTTCAATGGTCGCCTTTGTAGCCTCGGGACTGTAGAGGTAATGTGTCTTCTCGAGTGCTCGAAGCGTGGCCACAATGTTAGCCACTCTCGTTGCGAATATGCAGAGTTCCCTCGGGGCGTCTGTAGGGCGTGGCAAGCTCTTCAGGCGTTCGATCTCTGCCAGGGCGATCGCATCTGGTCGTCCAAACCTTGACTCGAGAGTCTTCATGACAATAGCCGGCTGAGCGCTGTAGATAAGCAGGTCCTCAACTGCTTCCTTTGCTCTTCCCTTCAGGCTTCGGCGTAGGCGGGCTAAGTTTTCTAATTCAGAGTAGGCGTCTTCAGATTCCTTATAGGCCGCTCTGAATGATAACCATTCTTGGTACGAACCGCTGTATATCGGTAGCTCTGTGCGATGTCGTTGTCCTCCTCTTGCTGCGAGTGCTATCGCAGATGCTAATTCACTTAAGTCAACCTTCTGTTGTAAGGCGACTGTTCCATCTCCCGCCGGTACTATCGTATTCACTGGCTGGGGTACGTACATTGGTTGGGCAGGTCTCGCTGGCTGCGAGGTGTGCTGGGGCTGCTCGAAAGTGCGCCGTTCTGTGCACTCCGGCGGCGGCGCCTGTTGCTGCTGTGCATACCTTGGCTCGGGATCCCTGATGACAAACGTCTGTTCTGGTGCTGTAGCACGGCGGGCTTGATATGAGGCAGTGTCTTCCATGTGCGGCTGATCAGCAATAGCCGGCACGACCCGACGGCCGCTCTCCTCGATCCAGTCGGTGACTCGCTGCTCCGTATCTTCCTGCGTTATGACGGTGTCATCATCATCTTCATCTTCTTCCTCGGCCTCTATTGTAGCAACACGAGCGGCCGCTAATTGTACTTGAAGCCACAACAATTCTTCTTTAGCTTTAGCTAGGCGGGTTGCTTTATGTTTCGACCTCCGGTCCACACTAATCACTGTCGACTTACATGCTTGTCGTTGTTCGGACGGGTCCCTGTTCTCTTCCACAGGGTTCTGGGAGGCTGCTGCGGTGGGGGCGGTTGGTAGTTCAATTTGGGCTGCGCCCTCCCTTATTCTTCGAGCCCTTCTTGTTTCCGGAGGATCCAGTCGCGTAGTTACAGTCGTCTCTGAGTTGCCCTTCTTAAATGTTGTATCAGTGGTCGCGATGCCAGTAGTCGTGGTTCCAGTGGCGGTCGTATCAGTGGCAGTGTTATCGGTGGACGTAGCTCCACTCGTAGTAGCTGTGCCTGATACCGCCGAGTTGCCCGGAGCGGTCGCCGTGCTCCTCGCCTGCATAGCGCTTGCTGCTCGTTCAGCCTGAGCAGCATCGAGGCGGGGTGCATTGTCGATCTGGGCGGCCGCAGCATCCCTCAGCGGTTCAGCCGATGTCCTTTCCCGCGAAGCGGTCTTTCCGCTCATGGACCTTGTGCACGGCATAGTCACTATCACTTAGTCACTGAGTCACTATAGCACTGAGTTACTGCTGCACTGAGTCACTGTTGCACTGAGTCACTGTTGCACTGAGTCACTGTTGCACTGAGTCACTGTTGCACTGAGTCTCTGTTGCACTGAGTCACTGTTGCACTGAGTCACTGTTGCACTAATGTTCACTTATTGTTCGTTCACTTCACTGACTGTCCACAGTATCCGGCTCGAAGGACCAATTTTCACGACCCTTGAGCGATATTCGCGTCGCGAAATGTGCGCCGGTCAGGACTCGGTCGTGCAGCGGTCGGTGAACACTAGTGCTTCCACGTACAGTCACTAGTTGCGGGCCTCATTACGTTCGCGAGCGCGCAGCGCGGTGCGCGGGTACGGGGCGCGGGCGCGGGGCGCGGGCCGCGGGACACAGGCGTCGCGGCGGCACGGCGGCGCAGGGCGCGGGCCGCGGGACACAGGCGTCGCGGCGGCACGGCGGCGCAGGGCGCGGGGCGCGGGCCGCGGGACACAGGCGTCGCGGCGGTACGGCGGCGCAGGGCGCGGGGCGCGGGACGTAGGCGTCGCGGCGGCACGGCGGCGCGAGGCGCTGGACGCGTCGACCCGGTGACTCGATGGCGCGGGGCACGGCGACTCTGCGGCGCTGGGCGCGGGGCACGGTGACTCGGCGACTCGGCGGCGCGGGATACGGGCGCAGGGCGTAGGGCGCGTAGTGGTACACGGCCCTATGTGGTTACGCGGCCTATGTGGTTACTCGGCCTTATGTGGTTACGGGTGGTCGGAGTGAAACGCCACTGTCGGTACAACTGGGTACACTTTCCCGCCTAGCCGCGTCAAGCCCGCCGATATTCAGCCTTCTGGGTAGGCTTCTTGTGGTTTTCTTGTGGTTTCCTTTAGGGCTTCTTAGTACTGGATCCTCCGGTGAACTACGATTTGGCCCCTGACCAGGCTCGCTTAAGTGCGATTTGGCTGGTCTCAGCTAGCGATAGCTGAGACGAGCACAACTTTTCCAACCTGGTCAGGGTAAAACAGTCTAACTTTGTGATAAGGACAAAACATATGGGCGCGACTTGACGATGCTAGTTGGTACGATCTACCCTTCTTTATTTTAATATTTCTATGCATACAAATGTTACATTTATTTAGCCTCTAAAATCCTAATATTTATCCTAAATAAAATAAGGCAAAAACAAACATTTATTTGTTTAATCTATATACTTCTTTAACATTTTCTTACGATCAAATGCTACATTTACTTATCCTCTAAATAAAAGAAGCCCCGAAAATAGTCATTTATTTGCTACATAATATTACAAACGTCACCCACCACTTGCATGCACTCCCATTACTAGTTGTTTATTTATTTACTTTAAACAATATGTTACAAAGTATATTTAAACATTTTAAATATTAAACCGCGTTTTGTTGGCCGTCCTGTACAATTGGACATTACCAATTAAACTTCCATTGAAAATTTGTTTGAACGAAATCTAGTCAGGAGTTATTCCCAGTTGGGACATGCGGGAGAAAGTGGGAAAAAACCCGTTTTTTTTAATCAATACGTCTATCCTTTTCCCAGCATTTATGCTATAAGTTTTTGCAGTACCCGAGTGAGTTAGACCAAGGAATTTATTAATTTTATTCATCTTCTTCTCCACAGAGAAGAAATAAGAAAATGGCGGAACGCTTTCCTCATTTCCCTCATCTTCGGAGCCCCGTGTATGGCGGCCATGGCATATTTCATGGCGCGAGGACATGGTCATGCGCCTCATGTCTTGCCTGGGTTGAGTGTGGAGAATCTCGTCATGTTCCTGCTGTCCACGCCGGTGCAGGTGAGCAGTCACCACGCTTGCCAATATTAGTCACCACGCTCATCAAACCTTCTAAATTGCTGACCAAGCTTACCAAGGTTACTCACCACCGTCACCAAAATTACTCACCACGCTCACCAAAATTAGTCACCACGCTCACCAAATTGTTTACAACCGTCACCAAATTATTCACCACGCTTACCAAAATCATCGTCACACTATCCAAATTAACTCACCACGTTCACCACGCCCACCAAAATTAGTCACCACGCTCACCAAACTTTCTGAAGTACTCACCACGCTTTTCAAAATTAGTCACCACGCTTACCAAAATCTAGCTACGTTTCTTCAATGACACTAGCTCGACCCAGGAGTTTCACCAAGGAACTCCAGAATATTCCTAGGTAGATACTTACCTAGGAATATTCCTAGGTAAGTATCTAGGTGTAGGTATCTTTTCACGACCCTTGAGCGATATTCGCGTCGCGAAATGTGCGCCGGTCAGGACTCGGTCGTGCAGCGGTCGGTGAACACTAGTGCTTCCACGTACAGTCACTAGTTGCGGGCCTCGTTACGTTCGCGAGCGCGCAGCGCGGTGCGCGGGTACGGGGCGCGGGCGCGAGCACGGAGCGCGGGATCAAGCGCGGGGCGCGGGCCGCGGGGCACGGGGCGCGGCGGTACGGCGACGCGGGCGCGGGGCGCGGGCCGCGGGACACAGGCGTCGCGGCGGTACGGCGGCGCAGGGCGCGGGGCGCGGGACGTAGGCGTCGCGGCGGCACGGCGGCGCGAGGCGCTGGACGCGTCGACCCGGTGACTCGATGGCGCGGGGCACGGCGACTCTGCGGCGCTGGGCGCGGGGCACGGTGACTCGGTGACTCGGCGGCGCGGGATACGGGCGCAGGGCGTAGGGCGCGTAGTGGTACACGGCCCTATGTGGTTACGCGGCCTATGTGGTTACTCGGCCTTATGTGGTTACGGGTGGTCGGAGTGAAACGCCACTGTCGGTACAACTGGGTACACTTTCCCGCCTAGCCGCGTCAAGCCCGCCGATATTCAGCCTTCTGGGTAGGCTTCTTGTGGTTTTCTTGTGGTTTCCTTTAGGGCTTCTTAGTACTGGATCCTCCGGTGAACTACGATTTGGCCCCTGACCAGGCTCGCTTAAGTGCGATTTAGCTGGTCTCAGCTAGCGATATCTGAGACGAGCACAACTTTTCCAACCTGGTCAGGGTAAAACAGTCTAACTTTCTGATAAGGACAAAACATATGGGCGCGACTTGACGATGCTAGTCGGTACGATCTACCCTTCTTTATTTTAACATTTTTCATTCAAACAAATGTTACATTTATTTAGCCTCTAAAATCCTAATATTTATCCTAAATAAAATAAGGCAAAAACAAACATTTATTTGCTTAATCTATACACTTCTTTAACATTTTCTTACGATCAAATGCTACATTTACTTATCCTCTAAATAAAAGAAGCCCCGAAAATAGTCATTTATTTGCTACATAATATTACAAACGTCACCCACCACTTGCATGCACTCCCATTACTAGTTGTTTATTTATTTACTTTAAACAATATGTTACAAAGTATATTTAAACATTTTAAATATTAAACCGCGTTTTGTTGGCCGTCCTGTACATTCTCCCGCCGTGCGTCGGCAGTTGTGGCGACGCATCTCCTGCTGCTGGAAGGGCGGCCGACTCCGTGGGCAGGATCACCAGCTTCTTCGTGGGGCGGCGCAGGACTCCCCCTTGTGTCTGCACGTCGACTGCGCGGACCACTCCGTCTGCTCCCGGGTAGACCGCTATGACTCGTCCCAGCGGCCACGTATTGCGTGGCTGGTTGTTGTCGGCAATGATGACGATGTGGCCGACCCTCAAGCCTTCTCCTCGTCCGTGGGGCTCCCGCCGGTTTTGGAGTTCCGGCACGTATTCTTTGAGCCATCGGCCCCAGAACATGTCGGCGAGGCGCTGTGAGGCGCGCCAGTGTGTCCGCCCGAGGAGGTCTCTGTCTGAGGAGACCCCCATCGGCGGCTCGTGGGCTGGACCAAGCAGGATGAAGTGGTTTGGCGTCAGCGGATCGGGATCCTCTGGGTCGACGCTGACGTGTGTGAGCGGACGGCTGTTGACCGTCAGCTCCGCTTCGGCGAGAAGGGTGGCGAGTATCTCGTCGCTCACCGCTCGCCCCGACGTGACCGCCGCGAGTGCGGTCTTCACAGAGCGCACCATGCGCTCCCAGGCCCCTCCCATGAAGGGCGCGCTCGGCGGGATGTATTTCCAGACGATCTTCTTTCTTGACGCTTCAAACTCGGTGGCCTCGTCGATCGCTTGCCGGAGCTCTTTATCGGCTCCCTGCAAGTTGGTGCCGTTGTCGCTCCATATCTCCTTGGGGCAGCCTCTGCGCGCAATCATTCTGCGCAGAGCCATGACTGCCGAATCGGTGGTGAGGCTGGCGGCCAGCTCCAGGTGGACCGCTCTCGTCGTGAGGCAGGTGAAGAGAGCCACGTACCGTTTGACCGTGGCCCTCCCCATCGTGGCTTGCAGCGGACCGAAGTAGTCGACGCCTGCATAGGTGAAGGCTCGCTGATGGTGAGCGAGCCGACTCGGCGGATGGTTCCCCGTAGCTGGTTCTGGAGGCGCGGCTTTGCGCACTCGACAGGGCAGACATCCCCGTACAATTTGCCTCGCGACTGGACGCACGCCGATTATGTGGAAACGTTGTCGGCAGTGGTTAATGGTTGCTTCCACCCCTTGGTGGTGGTGTCTACGGTGGGCATCTTCGATGAAGAGACGAGAGATGTGGTGTCTCCCGTCCAGCACGGCAGGCCTCTTTGTCTCTTCTGCGACGTCTTCCAACTTGCTTATGCGAGACCTTATTACGATGAGCCCGGCTTGTATGTCTATAGCCAAAGCTCTGAGTTTGCTTTGGTTATTCACGCGGCGCCCGTGTCGTAGATCCTCTAGTTCTTCTGCGAAAGCGTCTTCCTGAACGGCGCGGACTAAAAGTTTTTCGGCTTCTATGAGTTGCTCGGCTGGCAACTTGATAAAATTGAGAGTCTTCTTTCCTCTCGATTCTTTTTCTTCTTTGAGAGTTTTACTAACCTCTCTTCTTCTTTTTCCAGTGTAATCCGGGTCTTCCAATTTATTTCTCTTCGTGCGGGCGTAATTAACCCGTTGTGTTTTCCTTTTAATTATGTTTATGAATTGAACTACTCGCGCCGTCGTTCGCAGCAGTCGTTCCCAACGCGAGAAGCGGGTGAAGTCGGGGACAGCTTCTAATATACTCTCCCGCCGGTGACGGGCCCTTATAGTCATCACCGATTCTTCGCCTGTGTGTATCTCTTCCTCCTTATTGATCTCTCTTGGCCATTCCTCTTCTGGTCCCTTCAGGAAGGCGGGACCTCGGAACCATCTATGTTCTGAGTTAAATGTGCATGGCACGTCTCTGGTGGCGTCGTCTGCGACGTTCAAACTGGTAGGCACCCATCTCCATTCTGCCACTCTGGTGTGCTCCTCGATCTCGGCGAGTCTGTGCGCGACGAACGGCTTGTAGGCGCGTGCTCCTCTTCGCAGCCAGGTGAGCACGGTCTTGGAGTCCGTCCAGAACACCCTCTGATCTGGCTTCTCGTCGTGTTCTTCTATTACTGCGTTCGCCATTCGGACGCCTATCAGCGCCGCCTGCAGCTCGAGCCTCGGGATCGATGTCAGTTTCAGCGGGGTCACTCTCGCCTTGGCAAGAACCAGCGAGATGGCTATCTTCCCCATCGCGTCCTCGGTGCGCCAGTACAGCGCAGCAGCGTAGGCAGCCTCGCTCGCGTCCACGAAGATGTGGAACTCTCTCCTGCGCGCCCCGCTGAAACCTGGAACACAACGTGGGATCGTTAAGTCTTTGAGTGAGAGTAGATGTCCCAGCCAGGTCCGCCATTGGTCTGCGAGGTCCTCGTCGAGCTGGTCGTCCCAGCCCGTTCCTCTCCGCCAGGTCTCCTGCAGTATCTGCTTCGCCCGAGCTGTGACTGGCGAGGCGAAGCCGAGCGGGTCGTAGAGAGACATGACGACCCTCAGCAGTTGTCTCTTCGTGGGCTTTTCTGAAATCAAAATATTATCTGGGAGTCTTTTCATTTCTAAATTGAATGTAATAACGTCGCGATCGGGACGCCAGATCAGACCGAGTACTCGTTCAGTCTTTTCACCATCATTAAGGGCTTTGGTCGTGGACTCTGTGTCGCGGACCTCCCCCAGTTCCTTCAATATGTCGGGGTCGTTGGAGGCCCACTGTCTTAGCTCGTAGTGGGCTTCCAGTTGTATCCACTTTACGTCGCGCGCTGTCCTGATCGCCTCGTCTCGATCCCGAAAGCTCTGCAGGTAGTCGTCGACGTAATGATTTCTTATTATAGCTTTGCATGCCTCCGGGTGAGTCTGTTCATATCTCTTGGCATTTTCATCTTTGACGAAGATGGCGGTGGCTGGCGATGAAGTGGCTCCGAAGATCAGTGAGGTCATTCGGTACTCTTCCGGCGGGTGATCTCCTCGGTGTTGGCCTCTCCAAAGGTAACGCAGCGCATCACGGTCTTCAGCTTTTATTTTTACTTGCATAAACATTTCCTTTATATCTGCAGTGACAGCGATGGGGTACTGGCGGAACCGCATCAGCACACCGGGCAATGACTGCAGTAAATCTGGGCCTGTCAGAAGGTGGTCGTTCAGTGAGACTCCTCCTGTTTTGGCGGCGGCGTCGTGAACCACTCTCACTTTCCCTGGCTTCATCGGATTGAGAACTGGGAAGTGGGGAAGATACCATAACTTCCCCGGAACAGCGTAGGGTGGCGCCTTCTCTGCGTAACCCTTCTTTATCAAATCGTTCATTTGTTCTTCATATTTTTTCTTTAAGTTGGGATCCTTGTCTATTTTCTTTTCAGTGGCGAACAGCCTCTTGATGGCGTTCTCTCTATTGTTCGGCATTTGCGGCGGCTCCTTCTTCCACAGAAGCCGTGTTTCGTATGCACCATTTTCCAATTTAGTGGTTCTTTCTTGAAGTTGTTGGAGTGCACGCTGCTCGGGGTCGCTCTGAGGTCTTCTCGGCTCCACTGTGAGTGCCTCCATTGTGAAATAATGCTTGAGTTCTTCATCCATTTTCCTTTCTAATTCGCCAAGTTGGTTTACAAAATGCACGCGTTGTCCTGTGATTCGGGTGTGGGCGCCGTGCAGCACCCAGCCTAGCGCCGTGCGTGAGGCAACTGGTTGATCACGTCTTCCCCTCCTGGTCTCCTGTGCCAGGAGGAGGCTCCAGTTGTCCTGCCCGATCAGCATCTTCGGTTTTGTGCTCGCATAAGTTATCTCGCCTAGTATGTCCTTTAGGTGAGTACAACTCTTGATGTCCTCTTCCCGTACTTGCTGGGTCGATAACTGGAGGTTGGCGAACGTTCTCGCCCTCAACTTCTTCCTGCCAGCTGCTCCAACCAATATTACGGTGACCCGTCGTGACTGCGATGCACTCATTTCTTCATTCCCGATTGATTCTATATGTAGGGGTTCGACTCGTCCCCTGGTTCCTGTTCGCTGTGCTATTTCTTCATCAATAAGGGTGACGGTGGACCCATCATCCAACAAGGCATGTATGTCTACGGCGCCCTTCGGTCCTACGACTCTCACTGGTACAATCTTGAGGTACGCCTGTGTTTTTATCGGTGTCCAGGTAGAAGCCACTATTTCCTTGTCTTCCTCCTTCGAGTGGGCGTGTAACAGGGTGTGGTGCAATCTTCCACAACCCTTCTCTTCACACGGTTTTGCGCGGCAGTTGAACTTCCGGTGTTTTCCCTTCAGACACCGGAAGCACAAAGCTTTCTCCTTCGCAAATTCCCACCGCTTGTTCACGTCCATTTCCTTGAAATGGCGGCAAGCGGGGGTAAGGTGGTCCTGCCTCCCACATGCAGGACACTCGGGTTCGGTTCTCTTCTGAGATGTGATGTATGTCTTCTGTTTTCTTACAGGAGCGCGGCCGGAGGCTTCATTTATTCGCGTCATCTCCACTTGTTCTGGCTGCGCGTACATACTACATCTGTCTGCTTCTCTCTGGAGGAAACGCGCCAACTTAGGAAGGTCCGCTTCATCTTGACTCTGCTCTGCTGCGAAGTCGAACCACCTGTATCGCAGTGACGGGGTGAGCTTTTCAATGGTCGCCTTTGTAGCCTCGGGACTGTAGAGGTAATGTGTCTTCTCGAGTGCTCGAAGCGTGGCCACAATGTTGGCCACTCTCGTTGCGAATATGCAGAGTTCCCTCGGGGCGTCTGTAGGGCGTGGCAAGCTCTTCAGGCGTTCGATCTCTGCCAGGGCGATCGCATCTGGTCGTCCGAACCTTGACTCGAGAGTCTTCATGACAATAGCCGGCTGAGCGCTGTAGATAAGCAGGTCATCAACTGCTTCCTTTGCTCTTCCCTTCAGGCTTCGGCGTAGGCGGGCTAAGTTTTCTAATTCAGAGTAGGCGTCTTCAGATTCCTTATAGGCCGCTCTGAATGATAACCATTCTTGGTACGAACCGCTGTATATCGGTAGCTCTGTGCGATGTCGTTGTCCTCCTCTTGCTGCGAGTGCTATCGCAGATGCTAATTCACTTAAGTCAACCTTCTGTTGTAAGGCGACTGTTCCATCTCCCGCCGGTACTATCGTATTCACTGGCTGGGGTACGTACATTGGTTGGGCAGGTCTCGCTGGCTGCGAGGTGTGCTGGGGCAGCTCGAAAGTGTGCCGTTCTGTGCACTCCGGCGGCGGCGCCTGTTGCTGCTGTGCATACCTTGGCTCGGGATCCCTGATGACAAACGTCTGTTCTGGTGCTGTAGCACGGCGGGCTTGATATGAGGCAGTGTCTTCCATGTGCGGCTGATCAGCAATAGCCGGCACGACCCGACGGCCGCTCTCCTCGATCCAGTCGGTGACTCGCTGCTCCGTATCTTCCTGCGTTATGACGGTGTCATCATCATCTTCATCTTCTTCCTCGGCCTCTATTGTAGCAACACGAGCGGCCGCTAATTGTACTTGAAGCCACAACAATTCTTCTTTAGCTTTAGCTAGGCGGGTTGCTTTATGTTTCGACCTCCGGTCCACACTAATCACTGTCGACTTACATGCTTGTCGTTGTTCGGACGGGTCCCTGTTCTCTTCCACAGGGTTCTGGGAGGCTGCTGCGGTGGGGGCGGTTGGTAGTTCAGTTTGGGCTGCGCCCTCCCTAATTCTTCGAGCCCTTCTTGTTTCCGGAGGATCCAGTCGCGTAGTTACAGTCGTCTCTGAGTTGCCCTTCTTAAATGTTGTATCAGTGGTCGCGATGCCAGTAGTCGTGGTTCCAGTGGCGGTCGTATCAGTGGCAGTGTTATCGGTGGACGTAGCTCCACTCGTAGTAGCCGTGCCTGATACCGCCGAGTTGCCCGGAGCGGTCGCCGTGCTCCTCGCCTGCATAGCGCTTGCTGCTCGTTCAGCCTGAGCAGCATCGAGGCGGGGTGCATTGTCGATCTGGGCGGCCGCAGCATCCCTCAGCGGTTCAGCCGATGTCCTTTCCCGCGAAGCGGTCTTTCCGCTCATGGACCTTGTGCACGGCATAGTCACTATCACTTAGTCACTGAGTCACTATAGCACTGAGTTACTGCTGCACTGAGTCACTGTTGCACTGAGTCACTGTTGCACTGAGTCACTGTTGCACTGAGTCTCTGTTGCACTGAGTCACTGTTGCACTGAGTCTCTGTTGCACTGAGTCACTGTTGCACTGAGTCACTGTTTCACTAATGTTCACTTATTGTTCGTTCACTTCACTGACTGTCCACAGTATCCGGCTCGAAGGACCAATTTTCACGACCCTTGAGCGATATTCGCGTCGCGAAATGTGCGCCGGTCAGGACTCGGTCGTGCAGCGGTCGGTGAACACTAGTGCTTCCACGTACAGTCACTAGTTGCGGGCCTCGTTACGTTCGCGAGCGCGCAGCGCGGTGCGCGGGTACGGGGCGCGGGCGCGAGCACGGAGCGCGGGATCAAGCGCGGGGCGCGGGCCGCGGGGCACGGGGCGCGGCGGTACGGCGACGCGGGCGCGGGGCGCGGGCCGCGGGACACAGGCGTCGCGGCGGTACGGCGGCGCAGGGCGCGGGGCGCGGGACGTAGGCGTCGCGGCGGCACGGCGGCGCGAGGCGCTGGACGCGTCGACCCGGTGACTCGATGGCGCGGGGCACGGCGACTCTGCGGCGCTGGGCGCGGGGCACGGTGACTCGGTGACTCGGCGGCGCGGGATACGGGCGCAGGGCGTAGGGCGCGTAGTGGTACACGGCCCTATGTGGTTACGCGGCCTATGTGGTTACTCGGCCTTATGTGGTTACGGGTGGTCGGAGTGAAACGCCACTGTCGGTACAACTGGGTACACTTTCCCGCCTAGCCGCGTCAAGCCCGCCGATATTCAGCCTTCTGGGTAGGCTTCTTGTGGTTTTCTTGTGGTTTCCTTTAGGGCTTCTTAGTACTGGATCCTCCGGTGAACTACGATTTGGCCCCTGACCAGGCTCGCTTAAGTGCGATTTAGCTGGTCTCAGCTAGCGATATCTGAGACGAGCACAACTTTTCCAACCTGGTCAGGGTAAAACAGTCTAACTTTCTGATAAGGACAAAACATATGGGCGCGACTTGACGATGCTAGTCGGTACGATCTACCCTTCTTTATTTTAACATTTTTCATTCAAACAAATGTTACATTTATTTAGCCTCTAAAATCCTAATATTTATCCTAAATAAAATAAGGCAAAAACAAACATTTATTTGCTTAATCTATACACTTCTTTAACATTTTCTTACGATCAAATGCTACATTTACTTATCCTCTAAATAAAAGAAGCCCCGAAAATAGTCATTTATTTGCTACATAATATTACAAACGTCACCCACCACTTGCATGCACTCCCATTACTAGTTGTTTATTTATTTACTTTAAACAATATGTTACAAAGTATATTTAAACATTTTAAATATTAAACCGCGTTTTGTTGGCCGTCCTGTACAGTATCTTTTCGACATAAGATTGCCTAAAATCAGCGCCCGTATTCTTAAGACACTAGGATAGCCTAGCTCCGTTAGTCTTAGTATACTAAAGACTCTAAGACCTAACACCAGCGTAGGTTGCCTAAGACTCTCATCTCTCTCATCTTCGGAGCCCCATGTATGGCGGCCATGGCATATTTCATGGCGCGAGGACATGGTCATGCGCCTCATGTCTTGCCTGGGTTGAGTGTGGAGAATCTCGTCATGTTCCTGCTGTCCACGCCGGTGCAGGTGAGCAGTCACCACGCTTGCCAATATTAGTCACCACGCTCATCAAACCTTCTAATTTACTGACCAAGCTTACCAAGGTTACTCACCACCGTCACCAAAATTAGTCACCACGCTCACCAAAATTAGTCACCACGCTCACCAAATTGCTTACAACCGTCCCCATATTATTCGCCCGCTTACCAAGATCATAGCCACACTAGCCAAATTTACATACCACGTTCGTCACGCTCACCAAAGTTAGTCACCACGCTCACCAAACTTTCTAAATTTCTCACCACGCCTACCAAGATTACTTGAAGACTCACCACGCATGCCAAAATTATTTACCACCCTCACCAAAATTAATCACCACGCTTACCAAACTTTCTAAATTACTCGCCACCCTCACCAAAATTAATCACCACGCTCACCAAACCTTCAAAATTACTCACCACGGTTACCAAATTTACTCACCACGTTCACCAAATTACGTAAGTCTTTAGTGTATAAAAGACACTAAGTAGACCTAGCACCAGCGTAGGTGCCACCTTGTATGGCGGCCATGGCATACTTCATGGCGCGAGGACATGGTCATGCGCCTCATGTCTTGCCTGGGTTGAGTGTGGAGAATCTCGTCATGTTCCTGCTGTCCACGCCTGTGCAGGTGAGCACTCACCACGCTTGCCAAGATTACTTTGAGTCTTACCACGCTTGCCAAAATATTCACCACGCTTACCAAAATCCGCGTCACGTTTGACAAAATTAGTCACCACGCTCACCAAAATTACTAAAAGACTCACCACCCTTGCCATAATTAGTCACCACTCTTACCAAAGCAGCTAAATTAGTTACCACGCTCACCAAACTTTCTAAATTACTCACCACGCTCACCAAAATCTGGCTACGTTTCTTTAATGACACTAGCTTGACCCAGGAGAAGACAATGGAACTCCAGAGTACTTCTAGGTTAGTATCTGTATCCTTTCGACAATAAGATGACCCAAAATCAGCGTAGGTATTCTTAAGACACTAGGATAGCCCTGGTCTAAAAGTCTCGGTGTACTACATAAGAAACTAGGATAGCCTAGCTAAAGACTACTGTACTAAAGACACTAAGTAGACCTAGCACCAGCGTAGACACTAAGATGACCTAAAATCAGCATAGGTATTCTTAAGACACTAGGATAGCCCTGGTCTAAAAGTCTCGGTGTACTTAATAAGACACTAGGATAGCCTAGCTCTGTAAGACCCAGAGTACTAAAGACACTAAGAAGACCTAGCACCAGTGTAGACACTAAGATGACCTAAAATCAGCATAGGTATTCTTAAGGCACTAGGATAGCCCTGGTCTAAAAGTCTCGGTGTCCTAAATAAGTCACTGGAATAGCACTAGAATCTGTAAGTCCTAGTGTACTAAAGACACTAAGACCTAGCACTAGACTAGGTTGTGTATACCTAAGAAGTACCTTGAAGAACCCTAAAAGTCTCGGTATACTAGTTAAGACACTAGAATAGCACGAGAATGTGTCAGTCCTGTACTAAAGACACTAAGTAGACCTACCACCAGTGTAGGTTGTCTAAGACACTCATTTCCCTCATCTTCGGAGCCCCATGTATGGCAGCCATGGCATACTTCATGGCGCGAGGACATGGTCATGCGCCTCATGTCTTGCCTGGGCTGAGTGTGGAGAATCTCGTCATGTTCCTGCTGTCCACGCCCGTGCAGGTGAGCAGTCACCACGCTTGCCAATATTAGTCACCACGCTCATCAAACCTTCTAAATTACTGACCAAGCTCACCAAGGTTACTCACCACCGTCACCAAAATTACTCACCACGCTCACCAAAGTTAATCACCACGCTCACCAAATGACTCACCACACTTGCCAAAATTACTCACCACGCTCATCAAAACTACTCACCACGCTCACCAGACTTTCTTAAGTACTCACCACGCTCATCAAGATTACTCACCATCACCACTCTCACAAAATTAATCGCCACGCTTACCTAAATCATTGTCATACTAGCCAAATTTACTTACCATGCTCACCAAACTTACTAAATAACCCACCACGCTCACCAAAAACTAGCTACGTTACTTTAATGACACTACGGGTCTAACTAAGGAACTTCAGAATACTCCTAGGTCAGTATCTAGGTGTCCTTTCGGCACTAAGACGACCTAAAATCAGCGTAGGTATTCTTAAGACTCTTAAGACTCTCTTCTCCCTCATCTTCGGAGCCCCGTGTATGGCAGCCATGGCATACTTCATGGCGCGAGGACATGGTCATGCGCCTCATGTCTTGCCTGGGCTGAGTGTGGAGAATCTCGTCATGTTCCTGCTGTCCACGCCCGTGCAGGTGAGCAATCACCACACTTGCCAATATTAGTCACCACGCTTACCAAACTTTCTAAAATACTCACCACACTTACCAAGATGACTTTGAGTCTTACCACGCTTTCCAAAATCCGCGTCACGTTTGACAAAATTAGTCACCACGCTCACCAAAATTACTAAAAGACTCATCACAGTTGCCAAAATTAGTCACCACGCTTGCCAAACTTTCTAAAAGACTCACCACCCTTGCCAAAATTAGTCACCACGCTCACCAAACTTTCTAAAAGTCTCACCACCCTTGCCAAAATTAGTCACCACGCTCACCAAACTTTCTAAAAGACTCACCACCCTTGCCAAAATTAGTCACCACGCTCACCAAACTTTCTAAAAGACTCACCACCCTTGCCAAAATTAGTCACCACGCTCACCAAAATTACTAAATGGTTCAAAACGCTTGCCAAAATTAGTCACCACGCTTAGGTACCAAATTTACTTAATGTTCCATCACGTTTGCCAAAATTACTGGCCACGTGCACCAAAATTACTCACCACGTTCACCAAATTACGTAAGTCTTTAGTGTATACAAGACACTAAGTAGACCTAGCACCAGCGTAGGTTGTCTAAGCCACTCATCTCCCTCATCTTCGGAGCACCGTGTATGGCAGCCATGGCATATTTCATGGCGCGAGGACATGGTCATTAGGGTGGAGCGTCAATGTATGGAGAAAAATAAAAGTCATCGGATCGATTGTGAATACCACTAAAAAGTTGTATTGGCATAAATTATACGTAATTACGTTTTTAATTATTTTTTTTGACATATTTTTTAGCCCTCTACCTCAGCTCAAAGTTTCAATTATTTGGTTAAATCAGGCATATTTTAAAACATTTTTATAATTTTACAGATGCGTCAATAATATTATATTTTGCTGTACAGATAACATTTAAAGACTCATTTTATGAAAGTAAATTTTTATTTAGCAAAAACATAAATATTTTTGGATAAAACATCAACAGAAAATGTAGGAAAATTTCGAGAAATTTCGCCTTCTATAGTTTTTTTTATGGTATTTGAAAATATATTTTTTGTTTAAAAATACAGCATAACTGCATGCTATTTCTATGTAGCATGAATAATTATGTCTCTAGCTATCTGGTTAAATCACCAGCTACAGTAATCAGCCTTCGGTGCCCATCTTAACATATCACTTATGTGTGTCAAGAATTAATCAGGGAGCTCAACATTATTTTGGAATGTGATGCTAATAGGTCATCCAATCATTTGACACTGATATATTTTAGCATCGGGGAAGTTGCTACTTGTGATTTTCGCTAAATAATTATAGTCTGTGTAGACATTGGCACAAGCTTAGTTTCGAAACTTCGTATAAGAATGTTGAACTTAAACATTCTTATACTAGATTTCGATCGATTTCTTGTCGCGAGTTTTCGTCTGATTCTCAACTCCTTTATGTGTAGCATGCTATCACATAACCAATAACAGGTTTCCGGAATCAGCAAAAAGTGCATATCTCTTTGTTTATGGATGAATAATATTTTAACATCAGGGTTCAACTATCGAGAAAATGCGTAAACGCAAGTTCAAACCCGCGTCTACTCTACAATAGGGTATTACACCAAATTTTGAAAACTGCTTAAAATCAATCTTTGTGCCGTAATGTACTACCAAATATTTTATTTTGATTTTTAAATACCGATAAACGGTCTAAATTTATATTTGAAATTAGGAATTGACATTGACTTGCGAAAACGCTAGCCGCCATGACGTTTCACTCGGTTAGTGAAATAGTTAACAAAACGTACCAACATTAGTCATAAAAACTACCGGTGTGACGTCATATCGGATTCTAAAATGGCGTTTGCTGTTTTTGACACATTCAAAACAGATTAAAAATGTCGATCTTTAAAATTAAATTATTAAATTTACGCATTTGATTTTGGTGAGATATCAACGTTTTTTTATTTATTTTGTTCAAAATCTATCACATAAATGCATTTTTATATTTTTTCTTACATGGTGTAAAATACCCTATTACATTGTTTAAGTCCTTGTTAAAATTTTATTTCTTTTTTAATACAAAACTACTCAGGGACATAACCTTTAGTCTCATCAGAACCACACCAACACTATTCAATTGGTAGATCAATGACTTCATTACCGGCCCGAGATTGACCATTTTACATGATGGTGATTCTCAGGGCTGTAACTAAGCTGTTTTGATCTAAGCAATTACATATAGCCTGATGGTATCTCAGTAAAATATCTTCTGAATCGAGACCTGGAGTGTGTTCTTTGCTGGTTCAGACGGGTAATCAAGTGGAGCGGAGATGGAACCATTAAACAGAAATCTTCATAAGATGGAAAACCTTTATTTAAAATGCCTGCTAAGCTGCGTCATCAATGGTTTCACCACCGCTCTTGATAAATCGTATGAACCAGCTTATGATATGCTTCAGGCTTCATTTTTAGAGAAAGTTTGTTGTGATGCCTTCAGGGTAAAGGTAACTGCTTATATAAATAATAAAAAGGCAGAGGTCCCATTACTTCTAAGTTCCAGCTCGAAAAATCTCCATCGGTTTTCTAAAATCTGCCCCGCGAAGTTGCACTTTTTTTTTATTTACCATGGCCAATCCACAATAATTCCACAATTCTGTTTAATTTAGTTCTTCTTCTGTTCTGTTTAGTTTGATTTATTTATTTGAAGGGTTGGCATTGTCTTAATATTCGGTTAACCGTAGTTAAACACCGAGAATGAGCGCTTTTTTCCTGAAATTTTCCGCACGTTTCTCTTTTGGACATTATTCCGTAACAATATAAAACTGACAACTTAAAATATATTGCTATTACAAGTAATAGTTATCTAGTAAGTAGATGATTACATAATGTGGAATTAGAAATTCAAATAATGCATAAATAGTAACAATCTCAACTTACAAAAGTACCAACTTGAGTGTTAATTTTCTTCACTTACAGATGTCTTATATCATATATAGGGCTTGCAATTCGAATATTCGAATATTCGAATAATTCGAATATTCGACTCATTTTACTATTCGAATATTAAGTGACGCGTTATTCGAATATTCGAATATTTTATGCCCTATTGGGATTAATTAGGAAATGCAATCTCGATAGTCTCAAATCTCAAAAAATAGGTAGAAGTTTTTCGATATTCCATCTCGACGGTCTTTTATCTCGCTATATGTGATATTGATCGAGATCTCGACAGTTTTGATCGAGATTATCGAGATTTTAGACCGATATTAAATGACCCTAAGCAAAAAAACGTTAGCGACTTTAACTTCTTAAGTTTCATCAAAAAGGAATGTTTGATTGATCTCGTGATTAATAATATCTTCGTCTAATTTTATTTCACCCCTTACAACCCTTCCTGGTAAAAAGACAAGGCCGATTTTTGTAGGGGAGGTGGGTTTTTTTTTATTTTTGAGCGTCTATCAACCAAGCATGGAAATATGATTGAGGGCGTCACAAACGATACTTGCTTTGGCAGTATAGCTGTAAACTCAGTCTAAACTGAGTTTGACAGGTTTAGACTTTTACACTTTAGGCCTACGCTTCATACATTTTCTATGGGAAATGGCATCCTTTTTTTTCTCGCGTCTAACGGCCAACTATGGAAATATATATTTAAAAGGTCATTACAAACGCTATTTAATTTTACAGTATATCTGCAAACTCAGTCTGAACTGAGTGAGACAGGGTTGAAACTTGACCACAATGTACCCTCGCTGCAATATATTTTAATGGGAAGATCGATGGCGCAGTGGTTAGCACACTCGGCCTGCGGTTTCTAAACTTATGCAACGTTCGCAGATGCCAGTCGCAGGTGACCGAATAATTTCATCTCGAGCTCCTCCCAGCTTCGAAAGGCACGTTAAGCCGTTGGTCCTACGCCTGTGGCGTGCAGTAAAGTGGCCTGGCGTCTTTAGTTTTTCGCGTCCAACGATCATTTATTTAAAAATATTTTTTTGAGACTATGTATTTACAAACAATATGTGCTTAGACAGTATAGCTGCAAACTCTGTCTGAATTGAGTGAGACAGTTTAGAACTTAATAAAAGGGTATGAAGCGAAAGTTCAGTCAGAGTGCAAAAGTTCTATCCTGTGTTAATCAGTTCGGACTGAGTTTGCAGCAATACGCCTTTTACAAATATCGTTTGTAATGTACTTAACAATATATATTTCCATGTTTTGTTGATGGCCGGTGGAAAAAGAAAGGACACCACCTCCAATAGCAAATGTTGCAGCCAAGGTCCACAGTAAAAAAGTTCGAGCCTGTATCACTCAGTTCGGACTGAGTTAATAGCTAAACTGTCTTTGCAAAAATTGTTTGTGTGATGATCTCTAGAATATATTTTTCCCTGTTTAGTCGATGGACGCGAAATAATAAAGACGCCACCTTCCCTAGAAAAATGTAAGTAGCGAAAGCCCAGTTTTTGTGTAAAAGTTCTAACCTGTCTTACTCAGTAAGGACTGCGTTTACATTCATACTGCCTGTGCAAATATCGTTCACTGGGCTCTTAAGAATATATATTTCCATGTTTGGTTGATGGCCGCAGGAAAATAAAGGAAACAACCTCCTATTAAAAAATATTGAAGCGAAGGGTACATAGTGTTCAAGTTTCTAGCCTGTCTTACTCAGTTCGGGCTGAGTTTGCAGATATACTCCCAAATCAAATAGCTTTTTAAAAGACCTCAAAAATATATAATATTTTCATTTTTCATGATTGGTCGAAAGACGCGAGAAAAAAAAGTATGCACTTTTCCATAGAAAATGTATGAAGCGTAGGCTTAAAGTGTAAAAGTTTAGACCTGTCTCACTCAGTTCGGATTGAGTTTACAGCTATACTGCCATAGCCAGTATCGTTTGTGATGGCCTCAAGACTATATATTTCCATGTTTGGTTGGTGGTCGCTTGAAAAAAAATTTCGAATAATATTCGAATATTCGAATATTTTACGAAAAATATTCGAATATTCGAATACCTGATTTCGTCGAATATTTGCAAGCCCTAATCATATATGAATGTATAGCGCAGTCATTGAAGCGAAAAATATGGTCCAACCTCCGATTTTTTTTACTGTGAACCGATTTGCATGAAATTTTGGAATTAGTTTCATTGTACCCTTAAATTCAAAAGTGAAAATTATTTGAACGCCGCAACTACCCCTGGAGTGGTTGCCACCCCATCTCGGGGGTGAGTATTTTTTTTTTAAGATAACCTCGGATATCGATTGGATTACTAATTTTAAGCAAAAAATCATCTATAAAGTTTTTCGATAAATCTAATACTTTTCAAGTAATTGGCAATTGAAAATTCGCAATATTGTCACGTTTTTCATCGGTTTTTTGCAAATATCTCCAAAAATATAAGTTTTATCGAAAATTTTATAAGAAACAAAATTGTAGCAGGTAAAAAATTAAATAATTTTGTTTATCCTAAAGTTTTCTATGTGCAATATTAAGATATATATTAAAGATCGTAACCGTTTTTTATTTTGTCTGCAATTTAATCGATTTCGTCAATGTCATCTAGCGGCGAGAAGATGCATTTTATGGATTCTTATAATTAAGAGTTTTGTAGTGCTTGAAACAAGCTTTCAAATGAGTACAATTAAAAGTCTTTTGCACGTAAAATAAGTAAGCTGTATTACAAATAAGAGGATCATCGAATGCTTTTTCTTGTAAATCAATGGGTTTCACAAGTGCCATTTCCAAGCTATTCATGCTATCACAATTTATAAAACAGCATTGAAAAGGTAATTAGAAGAACTACAATATCTTTTATTGCAATATATAATTAAAAACGTTTTTCAAAAACGGTGCAGGGTTAAAGGGCTTAAGAGAGGCTGTGATTGCCGCTGCCACGCGCTCTTTAAACAATCATATCTCCGTCAGTTTTTGTTTAACAGAAATAACAAAATCACTAATTTTTCTGTCAGAAAAATACCTAAATTTTTTATCCCTACACTTTTATACGCATCTATCGTAATTTTTGAGATATTATGAAAAGAAGGTGGGATTTTTTAAAATATGAGATTTTATATTTTTATTTTAATCCTGTCTATTTTGAAAAATATGTGTCCTAAAGCAGCCAAACTGATACAATTTATCAAACACTTCATAATAAAGTTAATTCTTGGCGGAATACGAATAATTTCAATTCTGGTGGAAATGGCACTTATGAAACCCATTGTTTTAAAAGAAAAAATATTGGATGCTCCTCTTATTTGTTATACAGCTGACTTATTTTACGTGCAAAAGACTTTTAATTGTACTCATTTGAAAGCTTATTTCAAGCACTACAAAACTCTTGATTATAAGAATGCATAAAATGCATCTGCTCGCCGCTAGATGTCATTGACCACATCGATTAAAATGCTGACAAAATAAAAAACGGCTTTGATCTTTAATATCTAACTTAATATTGCACTTAGAATACGTTATAATAAACAAAATTGTTTAGTTTTTTACCTGCCACAATTTTGTTCCTCATAACATTATCGATAAAAGTTATATTTTTGGAGATATTTGCAAAAAACCGATGAAAAACGTGACAAAATTGCGAATATTCAATTGCCAATAACTTGAAAAGTATTAGATTTATCGAAAAACTTTATAGATGATTTTTTGCTTAAAATTAGTCTTCCTATCGATATCCGAGGTTATCTTAAAAAAAGAATACTCACCCCTGAGATGGGGTGGCAACCACTCCAGGGGTAGTTGCGGCGTTCAAATCATTTTCACTTTTGAATTGAAGGGTGCAATGAAACTAATTCCAAAATTTCATGCAAATCGGTTCACAGTAAAAAAATTCGGACCCAAAATGCTTCATTGCCTGCACTAGTAATGTTTATAGGTATATTACAGCTTTTTGTAAACATAATACGATCGGTTTTAGTGTTTATGAGTCATAAAAAGTAAAAACGATCGATATTTTTTGTTATACGATATGTTATAAATAGGTCGATCTGACGATTTTTCGTAATTCTTCAGAGGGCGGTAGAGGGCTAAAAATATATTTCAATATTTTTTTTATTATTTTTTTCAAGTAAATAGAAGTATAATGCAACTTTTTAATACTATTCAATAACGAAAATCCAAAAAAAAATTTGACGCTCCACCCTAAGTCATGCGCCTCATGTCTTGCCTGGGTTGAGTGTGGAGAATCTCGTCATGTTCCTGCTGTCCACGCCCGTGCAGGTGAGCAGTCACCACGCTTGACAAAATTAGTCCCCACGCTCACCAAATTACTCACAACCGTCACCAAATTATTCACCACGCTTACCAAACTTTCCGAAGTACTCACCACACTCACCAAACTTTCTTAAGTACTCACCACGCTCATCAAAATTAGTCACCACGCTCACCAAAATTAATAAGAGACTCACCAACCTTGCCAAAATTAGTCACCACGCTCATCAAAATTAGTCACCACGCTCACCAAAATTAATAAGAGACTCACCAACCTTGCCAAAATTAGTCACCACGCTCACCAAAATTAATAAGAGACTCACCAACCTTGCCAAAATTAGTCACCACGCTCACCAAAATCTAGCTACGTTTCTTCAATGACACTAGCTCGACCCAGGAGTTTCACCAAGGAACTCCAGAATATTCCTAGGTAGATAATTACCTAGGAATATTCCTAGGTAAGTATCTAGGTGTAGGTATCTTTTCGACATAAGATTGCCTAAAATCAGCGCCCGTATTCTTAAGACACTAGGATAGCCTAGCTCCGTTAGTCTTAGTATACTAAAGACTCTAAGACCTAACATCAGCGTAGGTATTCTTAAGACTCTCATCTCCCTCATCTTCGGAGCGCCATGTATGGCAGCCATGGCATACTTCATGGCGCGAGGACATGGTCATGCGCCTCATGTCTTGCCTGGGTTGAGTGTGGAGAATCTCGTCATGTTCCTGCTGTCCACGCCCGTGCAGGTGAGCAGTCACCACGCTTGCCAAAATTAGTTACCACGCTCACCAAACTTTCTTAATTACTCACCACGCTCATCAAAACTACTCACCACGATCACCAAACTTTCTTAAGTACTCACCACGCTCATCAAAACTACTCACCACGATCACCAAACTTTCTTAAGTACTCACCACGCTCATCAAAACTACTCACCACGCTCACCAGAATTACTAAAAGACTCACCACCCTTGCAAAAATTAGTCACCACGCTCACCAAACTTTCTAAATTTCTCACCACGCCTACCAAGATTACTTGACGACTCACCACGCATGCCGAAATTATTTACTAACCTCACCAAAATTAGTAACCACGCTTACCAAACTTTCTAAATTACTCGCCACCTTCATCAAAATTAATCACCACGCTCACCAAACCTTCCAAATTACTCACCACGTTCACCAAATTACGTAAGTCTTTAGTGTATAAAAGACACTAAGTAGACCTAGTACCAGCGTAGGTGCCACCTTGTATGGCGGCCATGGCATACTTCATGGCGCGAGGACATGGTCATGCGCCTCATGTCTTGCCTGGGTTGAGTGTGGAGAATCTCGTCATGTTCCTGCTGTCCACGCCGGTGCAGGTGAGCAGTCACCACGCTTGTCAAAATTAGTCACCACGCTCACCAAATTACTCACAACCGTCACCAAATTATTCACCACGCTTACCAAACTTTCCGAAGTACTCACCACACTCACCAAACTTTCTTAAGTACTCACCACGCTCATCAAAATTAGTCACCACGCTCACCAAAATTAATAAGAGACTCACCAACCTTGCCAAAATTAGTCACCACGCTCATCAAAATTAGTCACCACGCTCACCAAAATTAATAAGAGACTCACCAACCTTGCCAAAATTAGTCACCACGCTCACCAAAATTAATAAGAGACTCACCAACCTTGCCAAAATTAGTCACCACGCTCACCAAAATCTAGCTACGTTTCTTGAATGACACTAGCTCGACCCAGGAGTTTCACCAAGGAACTCCAGAATATTCCTAGGTAGATACTTACCTAGGAATATTCCTAGGTAAGTATCTAGGTGTAGGTATCTTTTCGACATAAGATTGCCGTAAATCAGCGCCCGTATTCTTAAGACACTAGGATAGCCTAGCTCCGTTAGTCTTAGTATACTAAAGACACTAAGACCTAGCACCAGCGTAGGTTGCCTAAAGCCACTCGTCTCCCTCACCCCCGGAGCCCCATGTATGGCGGCCATGGCATACTTCATGGCGCGAGGACATGGTCATGCGCCTCATGTCTTGCCTGGGTTGAGTGTGGAGAATCTCGTCATGTTCCTGCTGTCCACGCCCGTGCATGTGAGCAGTCACCACGCTTGCCAAAATTAGTCACCACGCTCACCAAACTTTCATAATTACTCACCACGGTCACCAAAATTAGTCACCACGCTCACCAAACTTTCTTAAGTACTCACCACGCTCATCAAAATTAGTCACCACGCTCACCAAACTTTCTTAAGTACTCACCACGCTTATCAAAATTAGTCACCACGCTCACCAAACTTTCCTAAGTAACTCACCACACTCACCAAACTTTCTTAAGTACTCACCACGCTCATCAAAATTAGTCACCACGCTCACCAAAATTAATAAGAGACTCACCAACCTTGCCAAAATTAGTCACCACGCTCACCAAATTACTCACCACGCTCACCAAACTTTCAAATTACCCACCATCTTCACCGAAATTAGTCACCACACTTATCAAAATTACTCGCCACACTTAACAAAATTACTCACCACGCTCACCAAAATGATTCACCACGTTTGCCACACACACTCACCAAAATCTGGCTACGTTTCTTCACTAGCTCGACCCAAGAGTCTAATCAAGGATCTCCTAGGTCAGTATCTATGGTATCCTTTCGACACTAAGGTGACCTAAAATCAGCGCCCGTATTCATACACTACGCCCTGGTCTAAAAGCCGCGGTATACTAATTAAGACACTAGGATAGCACTAGAATGTGTAAGTCCTTGTCTACTAAAGACACTAAGTAGACCTAGCACTAGCCCAGGTTATGTAAAGCCACTCATCTCCCTCATCTTCGGAGCACCATGCATGGCGGCCATGGCATACTTCATGGCGCGAGGACATGGTCATGCGCCTCATGTCTTGCCTGGGTTGAGTGTGGAGAATCTCGTCATGTTCCTGCTGTCCACGCCCGTGCAGGTGAGCAGTCACCACGCTTGTCAAAACTAGTCACCATGCTTGCCAAAATTATTCACCACGCTCACCAAACTTTCTTAAGTACTCACCACGCTTATCAAAATTAGTCACCACGCTCACCAAACTTTCTGTATTACACACCACGCTTACCAAAATTAGTCACCACGCTCACCAAACATTCTAAAAGACTCACCACCCTTGCCAAAATTAGTCACCACGCTCACCAAACATTCTAAAAGACTCACCACCCTTGCCAAAATTAGTCACCACGCTCACCAAAATTACTAAATGGTTCAAAACGCTTGCCAAAATTAGTCACCACGCTTACCAAATTTACTTAATGTTCCATCACGTTTGCCAAAATTACTGGCCACGTGCACCAAAATTACTCACCACGCTCACCAAACTTTCTAAATCACTCACACGCCTTCCAAGATTACTCACCACGCTCACCAAAATTAGTCAACACGCTCACCAAAATCACCAAATGACTCACCACACTTGCCAAAATTACTCACCACGCTCACCAAAATTAGTCACCACGCTCACCAAAATCACCAAATAACTCACCACACTTGCCAAAATTACTCACCACGCTCATCAAAACTACTCACCACGCTCACCAGACTTTCTTAAGTACTCACCACGCTCATCAAGATTACTCACCATCACCACTCTCACAAAATTAATCGCCACGCTTACCTAAATCATTGTCATACTAGCCAAATTTACTTACCATGCTCACCAAACTTTCTAAATTACTCACCACAATCAACAAAACTCAGGTCTAACTAAGGAACTTCAGAATACTCCTAGGTCAGTATCTAGGTGTCCTTTCGGCACTAAGATGACCTAAAATCAGCGTAGGTATTCTTAAGACTCTTAAGACTCTCTTCTCCCTCATCTTCGGAGCACCGTGTATGGCGGCCATGGCATACTTCATGGCGCGAGGACATGGTCATGCGCCTCATGTCTTGCCTGGGTTGAGTGTGGAGAATCTCGTCATGTTCCTGCTGTCCACGCCGGTGCAGGTGAGCAGTCACCACGCTTGCCAAAATTAGTCACCACGCTCATCAAACCTTCTAAATTACTCACCACGGTCACCAAAATTAGTCACCACGCTCACCAAACTTTCTAAATTACTCACCACGGTCACCAAAATTAGTCACCACGCTCACCAAACTTTCTAAATTACTCACCACGCTCACCAAAATTAGTCACCACGCTCACCAAATTGCTTACAACCGTCACCAAATTATTCACCACGCTTACCAAAATCATCGTCACACTATCCAAATTAACTCTCCACGTTCACCACGCCCACCAAAATTAGTCACCACGCTCACCAAACTTAAATTTCTCACCACGCCTACCAAGATTAGTTTAAGACTCACCACGCATGCCAAAATTATTTACCAACCTCACCAAAATTGGTAACCACGCTTACCAAACTTTCTAAATTACTCGCCACCTTCACCAAAATTAATCACCACGCTCACCAATCCTTCAAAATTACTCACCACGGTTACCAAATTTACTCACCACATTCACCAAATTACGTAAGTCTTTAGTGTATAAAAGACACTAAGTAGACCTAGCACCAGCGTAGGTGCCACCTTGTATGGCGGCCATGGCATACTTCATGGCGCGAGGACATGGTCATGCGCCTCATGTCTTGCCTGGGTTGAGTGTGGAGAATCTCGTCATGTTCCTGCTGTCCACGCCCGTGCAGGTGAGCACTCACCACGCTTGCCAAAATTAGTCCCCACGCTCATCAAACTTTCTAAATTACTCACCACGGTCACCAAAATTAGTCACCACGCTCACCAAACTTTCTAAATTACTCACCACGGTCACCAAAATTAGTCACCACGCTCACCAAACTTTCTAAATTACTCACCACGGTCACCAAAATTAGTCACCACGCTCACCAAACTTTCTAAATCACTCACCACGCTCACCAAAATTAGTCACCACGCTCACCAAACTTTCTAAATCACTCACCACGCTCACCAAAATTAGTCACCACGCTCATCAAAACTACTCACCACGCTCACCAGACTTTCTTAAGTACTCACCACGCTCATCAAGATTACTCACCATCACCACGCTCACAAAATTAATCGCTACGCTTACCTAAATCATTGTCATACTAGCCAAATTTACTTACCATGCTCACCAAACTTTCTAAATTACTCACCACAATCAACAAAAACTAGCTACGTTACTTTAATGACACTACGGGTCTAACTAAGGAACTTCAGAATACTCCTAGGTCAGTATCTAGGTGTCCTTTCGGCACTAAGACGACCTAAAATCAGCGTAGGTATTCTTAAGACTCTTAAGACTCTCTTCTCCCTCATCTTCGGAGCCCCGTGTATGGCAGCCATGGCATACTTCATGGCGCGAGGACATGGTCATGCGCCTCATGTCTTGCCTGGGTTGAGTGTGGAGAATCTCGTCATGTTCCTGCTGTCCACGCCCGTGCAGGTGAGTAATCACCACGCTTGCCAAACCTTCTAAAATGCTCACCACACTTACCAAGATGACTTTGAGTCTTACCACGCTTTCCAAAATCCGCGTCACGTTTGACAAAATTAGTCACCACGCTCACCAAAATTACTAAAAGACTCATCACAGTTGCCAAAATTAGTCACCACGCTTGCCAAACTTTCTAAAAGACTCACCACCCTTGCCAAAATTAGTCACCACGCTCACCAAAATTACTAAATGGTTCAAAACGCTTGCCAAAATTAGTCACCACGCTTACCAAATTTACCTCATGTTCCATCACGTTTGCCAAAATTACTGGCCACGTGCACCAAAATTACTCACCACGTTCACCAAATTACGTAAGTCTTTAGTGTATAAAAGACACTAAGTAGACCTAGCACCAGCGTAGGTTGTCTAAGCCACTCGTCTCGCTCACCCCCGGAGCGCCGTGTATGGCGGCCATGGCATACTTCATGGCGCGAGGACATGGTCATGCGCCTCATGTCTTGCCTGGGTTGAGTGTGGAGAATCTCGTCATGTTCCTGCTGTCCACGCCGGTGCAGGTGAGCAGTCACCACGCTTGCCAATAATAGTCACCACGCTCATCAAACCTTCTAAATTACTGACCAAGCTTACCAAGGTTACTCACCACCGTCACCAAAATTAGTCACCACGCTCACCAAAATTAGTCACCACGCTCACCAAACTTTCTAAATTACTCACCACGCTCACCAAAGTTAATCACCACGCTCACCAAATTACTCTTAACCGTCCCCATATTATTCACCCGCTTACCATGATCATAGCCACACTAGCCAAATTTACATACCACGTTCATCACGCTCACCAAAATTAGTCACCACGCTCACCAAACTTAAATTTCTCACCACGCCTACCAAGATTACTTTAAGACTCACCACGCATGACAAAATTATTTACCAACCTCACCAAAATTAGTAACCACGCTTACCAAACTTTCTAAATTACTCGCCACCCTCACCAAAATTAATCACCACGCTCACCAAACCTTCAAAATTACTCACCACGGTTACCAAATTTACTCACCACGTTCACCAAATTACGTAAGTCTTTAGTGTATACAAGACACTAAGTAGACCTAGCACCAGCGTAGACACTAAGATTACCTTAAATCAGCACAGGTATTCTTAAGACACTAGGATAGCCCTGGTCTACAAGTCTCGGTGTCCTAAATAAGACATTAGAATAGCACTAGAATCTAGAAGTCCCGTACTAAAGACACTAAGTAGACCTAGCACCAGCGTAGGTGCCACCTTGCATGGCGGCCATGGCATACTTCATGGCGCGAGGACATGGTCATGCGCCTCATGTCTTGCCTGGGTTGAGTGTGGAGAATCTCGTCATGTTCCTGCTGTCCACGCCGGTGCAGGTGAGCAGTCACCACGCTTGCCAATATTAGTCCCCACGCTCATCAAACCTTCTAAATAACTGACCAAGCTTACCAAGGTTACTCACCACGCTCACCAAAATTAGTCACCACGCTCATCAAACCTTCTAAATTACTGACCAAGCTTACCAAGGTTACTCACCACCGTCACCAAAATTACTCACCACGCTCACCAAAATTAGTCACCACGCTCACCAAATTGCTTATAACCGTCACCAAATTCTTCACCACGCTTACCAAAATCATCGTCACACTATCCAAATTTACATACCACGTTCGTCACGCTCACCAAAATTAGTCACCACGCTCACCAAACTTTCTAAATTTCTCACCACGCCTACCAAGATTACTTTAAGACTCACCACGCATGCCAAAATTATTTACCAACCTCACCAAAATTAGTAACCACGCTTACCAAACTTTCTAAATTACTCGCCACCCTCACCAAAATTAATCACCACGTTCACCAAATTACGTAAGTCTTAGTCTACTAAAGACACTAAGTAGACCTAGCACCAGCGTAGGTGCCACCTTGTATGGCGGCCATGGCATACTTCATGGCGCGAGGACATGGTCATGCGCCTCATGTCTTGCCTGGGTTGAGTGTGGAGAATCTCGTCATGTTCCTGCTGTCCACGCCCGTGCAGGTGAGCAAATTAGTCACCACGCTCACCAAAATTAGTCGCCACGCTTGGCAAATTTAATCACCACGCTCATCAAAGTTTCTTAATTGCTTACCACGCTCATCAAAACTACTCACCACCCTCACCAAAATTAGTCACCACGCTCACCAAACTTTCCAAAATACTCACCACACTTACCAAGATTACTTTGAGTTTTACCACGCTTGCCAAAATATTCACCACGCTTTCCAAACTCCGTGTCACGTTTGACAAAATTAGTCACCACACTAACCAAAATTTCTAAAAGACGCACCACCCTTGCCAAAATTAGTCACCACGCTTACCAAACTCCTTGTCACACTATCCGACATTACTCAACACGCTTACCAAAATTAGTCACCACGCTTACCAAACTCCTTGTCACACTATCCGACATTACTCAACACGCTTACCAAAATTAGTCACCACGCTTACCAAAATCTAGCTACGTTTCTTGAATGACACTAGCTCGACCCAAGAGTCTAACCAAGACACTCCAGAATTCTCCTAGGTCAGTATCTAGGTTCAGGTATGCTTTCGACACTAAGATGACCTAAAATCACTGGTCATCCCTGGTATAAAAGTCTCGGTGTACTACATAAGAAACTAGGATAGCCTAGCTAAAGACTACTGTACTAAAGACACTAAGTAGACCTAGCACAAGCCCAGGTTATGTAAAGCCACTCATTTCCCTCATCTTCGGAGCCCCGTGTATGGCGGCCATGGCATACTTCATGGCGCGAGGTCATGGTCATGCGCCTCATGTCTTGCCTGGGTTGAGTGTGGAGAATCTCGTCATGTTCCTGCTGTCCACGCCCGTGCAGGTGAGCAGTCACCACGCTTGACAAACCTTCTAAAATACTCACCACACTTACCAAGATTACTTTGAGTCTTACCACGCTTGCCAAAATATTCGCCACGCTTTCCAAAATCCGTGTCACGTTTGACAAAATTAGTCACCACGCTCACCAAACTTTCTAAATTACTCACCACGGTCACCAAAATTAGTCACCACGCTCACCAAACTTTCTAAATTACTCACCACGGTCACCAAAATTCGTCACCACGCTCACCAAACTTTCTAAATCACTCACCACGGTCACCAAAATTAGTCACCACGCTTACCAAACTTTCTAAATTACTCGCCACCTTCACCAAAATTACTCACCACGCTCACCAAAATTATTCACCACGCTCGCCACACACTCGCCAAAATCTAGCTACGACACTAGCTTCACTTATGAGTCTAATCAAGGATCACCTAGGTCAGTATCTAGGTGTAGGTTTCCTTTCGACACTATTCTTAAGTCACTAGGATGTATAAAAGACACTAAGTAGACCTAGCACCAGCCCAGGTTATGTAAAGCCACTCATTTCCCTCATCTTCGGAGCCCCTTGTATGGCGGCCATGGCATACTTCATGGCGCGAGGACATGGTCATGCGCCTCATGTCTTGCCTGGGTTGAGTGTGGAGAATCTCGTCATGTTCCTGCTGTCCACGCCTGTGCAGGTGAGCAGTCACCACGCTTGTCAAAATTAGTCACCACGCTTACCAAATTACTCACAACCGTCACCAAATTATTCACCCGCTTACCACGATCATAGCCACACTAGCCAAATTTACATACCACGTTCGTCACGCTCACCAAAATTAGTCACCACGCTCACCAAACTTTCCAAAATACTCACCACACTTACCAAGATTACTTTGAGTCTTACCACGCTTGCCAAAATATTCACCACGCTTTCCAAAATCCGCGTCACGTTTGACAAAATTAGTCACCACGCTCACCAAAATTACTAAAAGATTCACCACAGTTGCCAAAATTAGTCACCACGCTTGCCAAAATTACTCACCACGCTTACCAAACTCCTTGTCACACTATCCGACATTACTCAACACGCTTACCAAAAATATTCAACACGATCATCAAATCTAGCTACGTTTCTTCAGTGACACTAGCTCGACCCAAGAGTCTAATCAAGGATCTCCTAGGTCAGTATCTAGGTGTAGGTTTCCTTTCGACACTATTCTTAAGTCACTAGGATAGCCCTGGTCTACAAGTCTCGGTGTCCTAAATAAGTCACTAGAATAGCCTAGCTCTGGATGTCCTTGTCTACTAAAGACACTAAGTAGACCTAGCACCAGCGTAGACACTAAGATGACCTAAAATTAGCATAGGTATTCTTAAGACACTAGGATAGCCCTGGTCTAAAAGTCTCGGTGTACTAAATAAGTCACTAGAATAGCCGAGATCTGTAAGTTATCGTGTACTAGACTAAGACACTAAGTAGACCTAGCACCAGCGTAGACACTAAGATGACCTAAAATTAGCATAGGTATTCTTAAGACACTAGGATAGCCCTGGTCTAAAAGTCTCGATGTACTTAATAAGACACTGGAATAGCCTAGCTCTGGATGTCCTTGTCTACTAAAGACTGAGTGTGGAAAGGGTTGAGTGTGGAGAATCTCGTCATGTTCCTGCTGTCCACGCCGGTGCAGGTGAGCAATCACCACGCTTGCCAATATTAGTCACCACGCTCATCAAACCTTCTAAATTACTGACCAAGCTTACCAAGGTTACTCACAACCGTCACCAAATTCTTCACCACGCTTACCAAAATCATCATCACACTATCCAAATTAACTCACCACGTTCACCACGCCCACCAAAATTGATAAATTACTCACCACGTCTGCCTAAATGATTCACCACGCTCACCAAACTTTCTAAATTACTCACCGCGCTCACCAAAATCTAGCTACGATACTTCAATGGCACTAGCTCGACCCAAGAGACTCGAGAGAGAGAGAGTATCTGTATCTTTTCGACACTAAGATGACCTAAAATCAGCGCCCGTATTCTTAAGATACTAGGATAGCCTAGCTCCGTTAGTCTTGGTATACTAAAGACACTAAGACCTAACACCAGCGTAGGTTGTGTAAAGCCACTCATTTCCCTCATCTTCAAAGCCCCGTGTATGGCGGCCATGGCATACTTCATGGCGCGAGGACATGGTCATGCGCCTCATGTCTTGCCTGGGTTGAGTGTGGAGAATCTCGTCATGTTCCTGCTGTCCACGCCGGTGCAGGTGAGCAGTCACCACGCTTGCCAATATTAGTCACCACGCTCACCAAACTTTCTAAATTACCCACCACGCTCATCAAAACTACTCACCACGCTCACCAAACCTTCTAAATTACCCACCACGCTCATCAAAACTACTCACCACGCTCACCAAACCTTCTAAATTACCCACCACGCTCATCAAAACTACTCACCATGCTCACCAAACTTTCTAAATTACTCACCACGCTCACCAAAATTACTCACCACGCTTACCAATATATAGCTACGGTTCTTCAATGACACTAGCTTGGTGAGGTATCCTTTCGACACTCTGATGACCTAAAATCAGCATCCGTGTTCTTAAGACACCAGGATGGCCTAGTTCGGAAAGACCTACCTAGTATACTAAAGCACTAGCTTAGGTTGTGTAAAGCCACTCGTCTCGCTCACCCCGGAGCCCCATGTATGGCGGCCATGGCATACTTCATGGCGCGAGGACATGGTCATGCGCCTCATGTCTTGCCTGGGCTGAGTGTGGAGAATCTCGTCATGTTCCTGCTGTCCACGCCCGTGCAGGTGGGTTCGATTCCAGGGTTGAATTTTTGTTTCGATATTTTTTTGACTCATCCTTGTTTCGATATTGCCGGCCGTTTTTCGGCCATGGTGACCGGTCTTGCGATCGGCCAGGTTTGCAGAATATCGGTAACGAGTAAATGGACAAGGCAATGGCAAACCAGCCCATTTAATTGCCAAGAGAGTTGCTGTGTGTTTCATTTCATACAATGATCACGACCCTCAGTAATGAGGAATTCGACTCAAGGAGGAGGAGGAGGAAGTTTATCTACACCTAATATTATAAAGAGGAAAGATTTGTATTTTTGTATGTAACGAATAAACTCAAAAACTACTGGACCGATTTGAATAATTCTTTACTGTTGACTAACTACACAATCCCCGATGAACATAGGGTACTTTTGATCCCGGAAATGTGGGGGAAGAGAAGGATATTCGACGACCCGCTTGGTGTAATGGTCAAGATGTTGCCTATTACGCAAGAGGTCGCGGGTTCGATCCCCGCACAGGACAAACATTTTGTGTGCATAAACATGTCTGTTTGTCCTGGTCTGGGTGTTATTGTATCTATTTAAGTATATTTGTAATACTACTGTTGATTCTGATGTCTGTAACACAAGTGCTTAAGCTACTTAACACGGCGTCAGATCAATGTATGTGATGTTGTGAAAAATATTTATTTATATTTATATTTGAAAAAAACAATTACTTGCGGGTGAAACCGCAGGCGGAAGGCTAGTTTAAAATTAATTGCAGGTGTAGTCACGCCGTACTTCGGTATATACTAATTGTGTATTTTTGTTTCAGTTTGTCGGTGGCTGGCATTTTTACAAGCAGGCATATAAGGCATTGAAACATGGCACATCAAATATGGACGTACTTATATCAATGACTACAACTATTAGGTGAGTTAAGATTGAAGTTGATTTTGAAATGTAGAGCTTAGTGGAAGTTCCGCTCGAATGAGCCGCTCGTCTGGGGAAGTACCTCCACCTTACAGAAGACCGCAGTGAAATAGCACTTCGTAAATGTTGTGCTATGTTTCTGCTGGTGAGTAAGGTCGCCGGAGCTCAGTTGCGGAGGGTATTGGGTTTCAAACCTAATTAGGTCTTTTTATATATTTATTTTAAGTATTTGTCATGTTAGGTATTATTATAAATGTTTATCTATATTTTTTTAATAATAAACAAAGAAAAAATCATCAGATCTAACTGGGATAGCTTAATGGTCAGAGCGCGAGTTCGAAAAAGAGATTACGCGCGGGTGAAACCGCGAGTTGTTTATAATTTTAAAAATAATACTAATCAGGTCTTCTCCCCAGATAAGTGAATCATTCGAGTGACATTTTCCACAACTACTCAAAAATAATTCCTCTTTTCAAACGCTTCATATTAAATATTACTTTAATTTCCTTCCAGTTACGCCTACTCCCTAGCCGTGGTGATAGCAGCCATGGCTCTCCAGCAGGACACCAGTCCAATGACATTCTTCGACACACCTCCCATGTTACTAGTGTTTGTCTCGCTTGGCAGATGGCTGGAACATATCGCCAAGGTTAGTTGATATTGCCAAGATCCAGCACACTGCCAAGTTAAGGGCACATTGTCAAGTTAAGGGCACATTGCCAAGTTAAAGGCACATTGTCAAGTTAAGGGCACATAGCCAAGTTAAGGGCACATAGCCAAGTTAAGGGCACCTTGCCAAGTTAAGGGCACATTGTCAAGTTAAGGGCACATTTTCAAGTTAAGGGCACACTGCCGAGTTAAGGGCACATTGCTAAGTTAAGGGCACATTGCCAAGTTAAGGGCACATTGCCAAGTTAAGGGTACATTGCGGTATAAGCCACCAATGCTTCTCGTTTTCGTCTCGCTAAGGAGTAGGCGTAAGCTTACTTCTTAGGTTAGTTAAGATTGCCAAGTTTAGTGCACGTGGCAAGAGAAGGCAGGGTGTGGCTCTTGGTTAAAAACTATAAATAATATCTATCTCTTGTTGGCAGTCTACTAGATCATCATCATCATCCTAGCGTTTGTCCCGGTCGCATCCTCGGCTGTTGCCTCGGAGTCCAGGGTCCGCTGATCCTGAGTCCGGCACTCTACTAGATGGCACTTTTTATTTGACGGACCCGTTATTCTAGTGGTTAGAGACCCTGGCTACAAAACCAAGGATCGTGGGTTCGAATCCCGCTAGGGGCAAATGTTTGTGTGATGAACATTGGCATTTGTTCTCGAGTTGTTGTTTATAAAAGTATTTAAGTATGTCTGTCCGTTCCCTAGCATCCATTGTACAAGCTTCGAGCTTAGTTAAGGGCAATTGGTGTGTTGGTCCACTGAATTTATTATAATTTTTAAATTGTATCACATTGTATTTACATTACAAAATATTGATTTCAGGGAAAAACATCAGAAGCGTTATCGAAGCTGCTCTCCCTTAAAGCTACGGAGGCAGTTCTGGTGACCCTGGATGATGATGAGAATATCATCTCGGAGAAGAGTATACCGGTCGACTTGGTGGAGAGAGGGGATGTTCTTAAGGTAAGATTATAATGGTTGATCTACATCTACACTACTACACTTTCTACATCTACACTTCTACACTCTACAATTCTACATCTATACTAATATTATAAAGAGGAAACATTTGTATTTTTGTATGTAATGAATAAACTCAAAAACTACTAGACCGATTTGAATAATTATTTCACTGTTGGCTAGCTACACTATCCCCGGTGAACAGACTCTGATCTCGAACGTTAATCGCAAAGAAAATTCCCACTCATTTTATGAGATTTTAGACTTTCGCGTTACATTACTATAATGATATTTCCCACTCATTTTGTACTGAAAATCCTCGAACGGTGTTGCCTACGGTTCTTACGGTGGACATTTCTACTACTCAAACCTTATAAGGTCCCATACAGACACACAATCGTTTGCTATGATTTTTTTTTTGGGATTTTCAGTACCTACCATATGTATGAGATTTTTTTTATCATTAACATTTTCCCATCAGTTAGGGAAAATCGAAATACAAATATTTAATATCTAAATAAACCCCAATCAAAACGGACATAAGAAGTTTCTGTCGACGCTGTTTTTTTTTAGACATCTTTCATATTTGTTTTTATCCCAGGTGGTTCCCGGAGCCAAGATCCCAGTGGACGGCAAGGTCATATCGGGTCAGAGCACGTGTGATGAATCACTTATCACAGGGGAATCTATGCCTGTGCCTAAGAATATTGGTAAGTGTAATACATTAATTATTTTATAAGCGATAAAGTATTTTATGAAAGCAATTTATGCATAAATAATAAATAAATCGTGTGACAGTAATTTGTTTCCTGGAAATATTGGCTTATGGCAATGAGGGTGTTTGCGATTGACAAATCCGTTACAAGGCTAGTAGGCGTGAGGTCTAACTGCTATGTCATTAGTGAGTGAATTTTGACATATCTAACAATGTCATGTCAAAATTCACCAATCACATACTATTTAGACCCTACACCTACCTACTGACATCTAGCGGATTTTTAATTTGCGAACACCCTCATTATCTTATGAACAGTAGAGTATTTATGCTAGCGATTTATGCATCAATAAATAATAATTGCAAATTAATTGCTTCCATAGTAAATTATGCAGCACGGGATTTTGGCTTGAAACTTACTCTATTGTAGATGAGGAGATTGGAGTAAGACTGTATGTAACTCTCCAAAGCTGTCGAAGTGATAGTAGGCAAAAGAATATATGTAGTGAAAAAGAATTTCTATGTGAAACAAATTGCGAAATAAACTACTTCGATTTTGTCTTCGACTCCTACGACGTTTGATTGATGACTTTTATTCTCTTTAGGATATTTATTTATGTATTTATTTATTTTAGAATTTGGCTAAAGACAATTACTTTTCTGTGGATATTGACTTAACACTGATACCCCTCTAAGGATACTGCGTTATTAAGACCATAACTCTCATTTCAAAAATTACTTCTTATCTTCTCCCTCTCCCAGGTTCTCTAGTAATAGGAGGGAGTATGAACCAACACGGCTGTCTTCTCACCGTAGCAACTCACACGGGAGAAGCGAGCACTCTGGCGCAGATCGTGCGGTTGGTGGAAGAAGCGCAAGCGAGCAAAGCGCCGGTGCAGCGGCTAGCGGACACCATAGCTGGGTGAGTGGTCCTTCGAGTCGGATATAATGAGCAATAATGATCCTTCGAGCCGGATCTTACGAGCAATAATGGTCCTTCGAGCCGGATCTTATGTGCATCAATGGTCCTTCGAGCCGGATATAATGAGCAATAATGATCCTTCGAGCCGTATATTATGTGCAATAATGGTCCTTCAAGCCGGATATTATGTGCAATAATGGTCCTTCGAGCCGGATATTATGTGCACTAATGGTCCTTCGAGCCGGATCTTATGTGCAATAATGGTCCTTCGAGCCGGATCTTATGTGCAATAATGGTCCTTCGAACCAGCACGGCTGTCTTCTAACAATAGCAACTCACACGGGAGAAGCTAGCACTCTGGCTCAGATCGTACGGCTGGTGGAAGAAGCGCAGGCAAGCAAAGCGCCAGTGCAGCGGCTAGCGGACACTATAGCTGGGTGAGTGGTCCTTCGACCCGGATACAATGAGCAATAATGGTCCTTCGAGCCGGATAAAACTCTGGCGCAAATCGTACGGCTGGTGGAAGAAGCTCAAGCAAGCAAAGCGCCAGTGCAGCGGCTGGCGGACACTATAGCTGGGTGAGTGGTACTTTGAGCCGGAATAACGAGCATTAATGGTCCTTCGAGCCGGATCTTATGTGCATCAATGGTCCTTCGAGCCGGATCTGGGTTACATTTGTGTAGACAACTCTACAGCGCCACATAGAAGAAGTTCCAATACAACTCAACAGATTTCATACAAACCTACATCGCGCAAGCAGAGTTGCCGCCGTGACTTAGCATATACACGACTACACCAACACAGTGTAGTGAGGACCTCGGTCCCTGAGCTAGATCACCCGCTCGGCAGAAGTAGTTCTATTTTTTAGGGAATGAGTGTTTTCCCTATATGTGCATGGTCATTCGAGCTGGATCTAGGTTTACATGAATGGTCCTACAAGCCGGATCTTAAAATATGTTTATGATCCTCCAATACGGATCGAGGATTATGTGCATGGTCCTTCTAGCCGGATCAAGACTTATATTTTTAGCCTTCAAGCCGGAGCCTGTGATCGTAGTTGTTAACCAGCAATATTTATGGAATAAATCAAAAATATTTGTGAACACTTACTACAATGGATATTTTTGTCGACAGGTACTTCGTGCCTCTAGTGATGTTCCTGTCACTCTTAACGCTAGTATGTTGGATCGTGAGCGGAGCCATCAACATTCAGACTATCAAGAACATCACCCCGGTAAGTGAAGACTTTATATTACACACATGTAAATTGTAAAATGTCTTGGCAAGATATATAAAATCAATTGTTGTTACATTTGAAATCCAATACTTTGCTTAATCAAACAATCAATACAAATTGATTAAGAATATTACCAGAAGTGATGATTTTTGGCTTTTTCTGTGATTTATCCAAAGCCTTTGACAGTGTTTAGTATGAAACCTTGCTGAGGAAGCTGTGGCATTACGGCGTCTCAAAGTTCGTTTTAAAACTTTTAAAATTAAAACTCAGTCGCAGAGTTCACAAGGTATACATTGATGGAACTAAGTCTAATGGTGCACCACTGATAATGGGAGTGCCCCAGGGCTTAATATTGGGACCAATCCTTTTATTAATTAATCTTAATATATTTTAATGACCTTCCTTACAAAAGGTTACAAAAGGGTCTATGTGAGACTTTATTGTTTGCTTATGATAACACCTTATTAGGTTATGCAATGGGGTATAAAAATGTCTAGGTATGTATTTCTAGGCTTAGTATATTAATCGACGAATAACGTGAATGAAGACAGTGCGATACAATCCTTCGTGGTAGTTTCATATAAGGTCCCATCCGTATAATAATGTGCTTACGTGTTTAATTCCCCAGGACGTCTACCTAGACGCATTCTCACGCTGGGAGCTCATAGTCCAGACGGCGTTCCACTTCGCTCTCTCAGTGCTGGCTATAGCGTGCCCGTGCGCGCTGGGGCTGGCCACGCCCACCGCGGTGATGGTCGCCACGGGCGCGGGCGCCGAGCAGGGCTTGCTGGTCAAGGGCGCCGAGCCGCTCGAGAACGCGCACAAGGTGAGGCGGGAGGGGTGAGAGATAGAGTGGGAGGGGGAGGAGGGAGTCACTAGAGACGAGATGACGCTCATAAGGTAAGCTGATGGAGACACTAGACACCAACTAGCTTTGAAGATAGAAAAATACACTAGCTAGAAAGGCAAGAAGATAGAAAGGAGCCTTTGATGCTACGAAGGGAGAAGGGAGTAAGTTAGAGCTAGGGAGCTAGAAAGGAGTCTAATGGAGCTACGAAGGGAGAAAAAAGACACTAGCCACCAACTAGTTACGAAGAGAGAAAAAAGACACTAGCTAGAGAGGAATGAAGATAGTAAGGAATCAGATATAGCTGGGAAGCTAGAAGAGAGTCTAATGTAGCTACGAACAGCGAAGACAGTTTTTTAACACAATGAAGGGAGTCTGATGTAGCTACATAGAGTGAAGAAAGGAAGAGTGTGTATCTATCAGAACGCCCGATATATTTTTAGATAGACCAAGTCAATCTTAGACACTTCTAGTATTTTAAGACAGTCCACTTAAGAATCTCGGAGCCAGTAAGTAAGTAAGCCTAGGTAAGTGCTCAGTGCTGGTTCGGAGCCAGTAAGTAAGTAAGTCAGTATGTAAGTAGGAGCCAGTGCGTGCTGGGTGCCGGTTCCACTCGGCCCCCTCAGTGCTGGCTATAGCGTGCCTTAGTAAGACACTTCTAGTATTCTAAGACAGTCTTAAGAATCACGGAGCCAGTAAGTAAGTATGTGCGTAGGAGCCAGTGCGTGCTGGGTGCCGGTCCCACTCGCCGTCGGTGCTGGCTATAGCGTGCCCGTGCGCGCTGGGCCTGGCCACGCCCACCGCGGTGATGGTCGCCACGGGCGCGGGCGCCGAGCAGGGCTTGCTGGTCAAGGGCGCCGAGCCGCTCGAGAACGCGCACAAGGTGAGATTGGAATCTAGGTAGCTTCCGACTAGATTGAGAAGAAGTAATGAAGACACTCGACAGAAAGAGTGAAGAAGGGAGTGGGGTAGAGTCACGAAAAGAAGGCACATAAAGTAAGCGAGTAAAGGTACTAGCACTAGCTAACCTGGACACGGAGGGAAACGATGAAGGTACTTGAGAGACACGAAGAGTGGACAGAGTAATAGAAATAAGAAGAGAAAGCGTATAAGATGATACTTATGTTAAAGGGAGGCAAAAGAACAAGAGGGTCACCTGATGGTAAGTGATCACCGCTGCCCCTGGACAACAATAACCGCACAAAGGTCGTAGATGCGTTGCCTGCCTTCAAGAGCCCATATAATATAGCCATCAGAGAAATTTTCGACTTTTTGAACGAATATGATGTTGGCAAGGAATTTGTTTGTACCAATATTTTGGACTATTTGGTTGCGTCTATGTATTCGAGAATACGGTCTTTGACTGCAACTTTGCAAGTCAAATCACCTACTTTTTTTAAATGTCAAAAACGTAACCTTGTAGGTAAAATGTATGAAATATTGAATCGTGACGTCACGATGCTGTAGTGTCAAATCAATACTCTTTTAACTTCAATTAGCTGTAATAATTTGTTAAAAGCTCAAAAGTAACAGTGAGAAAAAAAATCTTAGAATGTGATAATTTATTTCGTATGCAGTCAAATATTTTATATATTTTATTTCAGCAATTGTAGCCACTTCTATAAATAAATAAACGTTTGCTTGTTTCAGGTCAAAACGGTGATCTTCGACAAGACTGGTACCATCACACGGGGTTGTACTTCTGTGGCACGGGTTTCTCTGCTCACAGGTAGGATTTATTTTAATACCATCGCCTAATAGATGTAAAAAATAGATAGATATAAGACAACTTTTTACTAACACAATATGGATCTATGGTCAGGAATATAATAAGTTTAAAAATCTGGCAATTAATTGGGAAATAAATATTGTAGTTGTCACCAGACTCGCCCAATCCTGGATCATGGTCAAAGCGGACCCCGCATAGTACTTCCATTGTAGAATTGTAGAATGTTGGTTTTCACTTCTGCTTTTCTTTTGTATACATAATTTCTAATCTTTAAAAGAAACCGACTATATCAAAGCTGAGATATTTACCTACGAAAGGTTAGGTAAAGGACAGTGAGAAGGTTCACTCATATGTTGATTATTTTAACTATGTATTCCCCAGGGTCTGCCTCCAGTCTTCCGGATATAGTAGCATGTCTGTTGGCTGCTGAAACTAATTCAGAGCATCCTGTAGCTTCAGGTAAGCTTAGAAATCTATCTAGACCCGCTTGAAAATATTATTTTACGATTTGGCGAAAAATATCTCTGACGACTATTATGGATTTCTCTGAATCCTACATGATGCAAAATGAGGTGGATGCCCCGATCACCCGCTGGGTTCATCCTCTGGTGGGTGGAGGGGTAACTCCTGTTTTGTATTGGAGTCCGTGCACCCACCGCGTCAAGGTTGGACGGTGTATTTTGTCGATAATGGTGAAATGAGAAACAGTGTAATAGGCACCGATACCAGGAATTACTCTTCCACCCACTCGTGGGTGAATCCAGTGGGTGAATTGGGCATCCGCCTAAAAGGCCACATACTACTGAACCGTTTGAAAAATAAAAAACACAATTTAAACTTTTTGTTTTTAAAATATTTCTTATTTCACATCAAATTCGAGACGAAGAAAAGCTGGCAATATTATTTGCGAATAGAAATTCTGAAACTGAGATTAAAAAATAGTTGTCATTTAATAATTATTTTTCCTTGCAGCCATAGTGAAATGGTGCAGCCAAGTCCTCGGCACGGAGACGTCCCCTCTCAAATGCGTCGGTTTCGTGGCGGCGCCCGGCTGCGGGCTCCGAGCGAGGATAGCGAGGGGGCGGAGTCTCGACCTGCCTCAACTGTCCAATTTGATCAACCAAGCTAGGTGAGTCATCATCATCATCTTCAGGACAGTATGTTGAACGATAAAACACAGCGTAAATGGATGTAAGTTAATGTATGGTCCTTCGAGCCGGATATAAGATTATTCATGGTCCTTCGAGCCGGATAAAAGTTTATTCATAGTCCTTCGAGTCGGATATAAGATTAATTATGCTCCTTCGAGGCAGACCTGGTGTCTTTAGTTCCAAGCTCCAACCACGGCAGCTAGCTTAGCTAGCTAACAGCTATAGCGTAGCTGTAAAGACAATTAGAAAGTCCTCGGCACAGAGACGTCTCCTCTCAAATGCGTGGGGTTCGTGGCGGCGCCCGGCTGCGGGCTCCGAGCGAGGATAGCGAGGGGGCGGAGCCTCGACCTGCCGCAGCTGAGCAATGTGATCAACCAGGCTAGGTGAGTGCACAGTTTACGGCCCGGAATGGAATACGGTTAATGTGTATGGTCCTTCGAGCCGGATAGCAGCGGCAGCTGAGTAACCTCATCAACCAGGCTAGGTGAGTCAGTATACGGCACGGAATGCCCATTAGTTACTACGTACATGATATATCTACGTCTTAAGTGTGATAAGAGGGTTTACGTTTATGGTCCTTCGAGCCAGATAAACTCTTATTCATGGTCCTTCGAGCCGGATATAGTGTCTTTAGTTCCTAGCTTCACACACGGTAGCAACCTAAGCTAGCTAACAGCTATAGCGTAGCTGTAAAGACAATTGGAAAGTCCTTGGAACGGAGACGTCTCCTCTCAAATGCGTGGGGTTCGTGGCGGCGCCCGGGTGCGGGCTCCGAGCGAGAATTGCGAGGGGGCGGAGTCTCGACCTGCCGCAACTGAGCAACGTCATCAACCAGGCTAGGTGAGTCATCATCATCATCATCATCAGCATCAGGACAGTATGGTGACACACACAGGGGAACGCTGCTGCCCATCCCCGGAGTGTCTTATTTGCTTATAACTTATTAAGTGTGATAAGAGAGTTATGTTAATGGTCCTTCGTGCCAGATATAAGCTTGTGTGCATGGTCCTTCGAGCCAGATCTGGTGTCTTTAGTTCCTAGCTCCACACAGGGCTACAGGCTTAGCTACTAGCTATCTTACGTCTTTAGCGCGTAAAACAGTTAGTAGTCCTCGGAGACGTTTCCTCTCAAATGCGTCGGTTTCGTGGCGGCGCCCGGCTGCGGGCTGCGGGCGAGGATAGCGAGGGGGCGAAGCCTCGATCTGCCGCAGCTGAGCAACGTAATCAACCAAGCTAGGTGAGTGACTCATTATCATCATCAGGACTAAATCAAACACAGCGTAAACGGATGTATGTTTATTCATGGTCCTTCGAGCCGGATAAACACTCATTCATGGTCCTTCGAGCAGGATATACGCTTATGTTTATGGTCCTTCGAACCAGATCTGGTGTCTTTCGTTCCGAACTCCACACCCGGTTGCAGGCTGAGCTTAGCACTTAAAAACAGTTAGGTAGTCCTCGGCACGGAGACGTCTCCTCTCAAATGCGTGGGGTTCGTGGCTGCGCCCGGCTGCGGGCTCCGAGCGAGGATAGCGAGGGGGCGCAGCCTCGACCTGCCTCAACTGTCCAATTTGATCAACCAAGCTAGGTGAGTGCGCAGTTTACGGCCCGGAATGGAAGACGGTTTATGTGTATGGTCCTTCGAGCCGGATAGCAGCGGCAGCTGAGTAACCTCATCAACCAGGCTAGGTGAGTCAGTATACGGCACGGAATGCCCCTAAGTTGCTACGTACATGATATATCTACGTCTTAAGTGTGATAAGAGGGTTTACGTTTATGGTCCTTCGAGCCAGATAAACTCTTATTCATGGTCCTTCGAGCCGGATATAGTGTCTTTAGTTCCTAGCTTCACACACGGTAGCAACCTAAGCTAGCTAACAGCTATAGCGTAGCTGTAAAGACAATTAGAAAGTCCTTGGAACGGAGACGTCCCCTCTCAAATGCGTTGGATTCGTAGCTGCGCCCGGCTGCGGGCTCCGAGCGAGAATAGCGAGGGGGCGGAGTCTCGACCTGCCGCAGCTGAGCAATGTAATCAACCAAGCTAGGTGAGTGCACAGTGTACGGCCCGGAATGGAAGACGGTTTATGTGTATGGTCCTTCGAGCCGGATAGCAGCGGCAGCTGAGCAACCTCATCAACCAGGCTAGGTGAGTCAGTATACGGCACGGAATGCCCCTTAGTTGCTCCGTACATGATATATCTACGTCTTAAGTGTGATAAGAGGGTTTACGTTTATGGTCCTTCGAGCCAGATAAACTCTTATTCATGGTCCTTCGAGCCGGATATAGTGTCTTTAGTTCCTAGCTTCACACACGGTAGCAACCTAAGCTAGCTAACAGCTATAGCGTAGCTGTAAAGACAATTAGAAAGTCCTTGGAACGGAGACGTCCCCTCTCAAATGCGTTGGATTCGTAGCTGCGCCCGGCTGCGGGCTCCGAGCGAGAATAGCGAGGGGGCGGAGTCTCGACCTGCCGCAGCTGAGCAATGTAATCAACCAAGCTAGGTGAGTGCGCAGTGTACGGCCCGGAATGGAAGACGGTTTATGTGTATGGTCCTTCGAGCCGGATAGCAGCGGCAGCTGAGTAACCTCATCAACCAGGCTAGGTGAGTCAGTATACGGCACGGAATGCCCCTTAGTTGCTACGTACATGATATATCTACGTCTTAAGTGTGATAAGAGGGTTTACGTTTGTGGTCCTTCGAGCCAGATAAACTCTTATTCATGGTCCTTCGAGCCGGATATAGTGTCTTTAGTTCCTAGCTTCACACACGGTAGCAACCTAAGCTAGCTTACAGCTATAGCGTAGCTGTAAAGACTATTAGAAAGTCCTCGGCACGGAGACGTCCCCTCTCAAATGCGTGGGGTTCGTGGCGGCGCCCGGCTGCGGGCTCCGAGCGAGAATAGCGAGGGGGCGGAGTCTCGACCTGCCGCAACTGTCCAATTTGATCAACCAAGCGAGGTGAGTCATCATCATCATCATCAGGACAGTATGGTGAACGATAAAACAAAGGGAAACGCTGCTGCCTATCTCGCGGAATGCTCCTTAGTCTCCGTATTAAGTGTCATAAGAGGGATTATGTTCATGATCCTTCTTGCAGGATATAAGCTTATGTTCATGGTCCTTCGAGCCAGATCAGAGGTGCAATTCACTAAGCGCAAATGTCATAATCTCACAGCTGTGTCATCGGCGACAGTGCAAAATTAGTACTAAATTCTTGTTACTCTGATATAAGATTTAAGAGTGTGAAAATAAAGTTTTTATTTATTTATTTATTTAATTACTACTGCCGCCGATGATACAACCGTGAGATTTTGACATTTGCGCTTAGTGAATTGCACCTCTGTTGTCTTTAGTTCCAAGCTCCACACACCGCTGCAGGCGGAGCTATCTAACGGCTATATCATTTGTGTGATGAATATCGGCAATTTTGTCCGTCATGGAAGTAAGTTAATTTGTTTTTGTTTACAGGGCCGGATCGTCATTTGAGCTGCACGGAGTATGCGTTCAGGTCCTAGCTGGGGACGGGGACGCCGCCCTAAGTTCGGCCCAGGCGGCCGCGAGGCTGCATACACTTATCAAGACTGAGGGTAGTGGCGAGGTAAGGCTACACAAAGATTCTTCTTAGCAGGCCAAAGTGCTAGGGGTTAAAAAATATTTGAAAAAGAATTTCAATCAAGTTGCAAAAAAAACGCTTTGACATTTGACTTAATAAAAACACCCCTAATATATTCACTTGCTTTTCTTACATTCCCTTGCTTTTAAAACGTTAATTTGTTTTTATTTCAATCTACTAATTTAATTATGTCATGATATTACTAGCCACAAATATAATAACTTTATCTTTCACATTACAACTATTTTAACTCTAAAAAAATAACTGTTTATACATAGGGATAACGATTGGAGAAACCTCTTATTTTTTTTCGAATCTAATATTAATTATACCTGTATAATGGGCTGTATGATTTTTTTTGTCCTATTTGTCATACAATACAATTAGTCAAATTACAATTAGTTAAATTGTAATTTCACTAAATGGACTGAATGACTACTAAGACTCTTTTCTTTTTTGTCATACTGCCTAAGTAATTGTATGACTAGTTGGATTGTATGACTACTTGACTTTGTCCGATTTATCACCCAAATTGTTTTGTCCAATTGTATGACTAGATTGACTAAACCATAAATAGAGAGACCTTGGAGTGGGTGGCCTATGTCCAACAGTAGGCTACGATATGCTGATGAAGATGATGATTGTTTTTCTTCACGAATATGCTCATTGACTTTCTCCATGACGAGCCGTTTGGTGTAATGGTTGAGAAGTCGGCTACTTCACCAAAGGTCGCGGGTTCGATCCCCGCACGGTACAAAATTTGTGTTCATGAACATGTCTGTTTGTATCGGTCTGGGTGTTTCTATGTATAATATGTATGTATTTACAAAAAAAAAGTATATAAGTAATGTTTGTCCGTTGTCAGGCATCCATAGCACAAGCTAATGCCTAGTTTTGGGCTAGATGGCGCTGTGTGAATAATGTCCAGAGATAATTATAATGACTGATTCTTGAGTATTCCCTCAACAGACGGAGCAGGTAGTGCTCATCGGCAACAG